>JAFELO010000262.1:15267-26620 GCA_017140195.1 Eumaeus atala | reverse complement strand
GGGCGCAAGGCAGCCGTTAACTCTCTACCGTACGGCTACCGCGCCAGGTCCTCCCCCCACCTCTGCATTAACGCCACATGCCCTAGCCGGCGAATCCGTAGGATTTCGTCATGCATGGGGTTCAGGCCGAGAGCCCTCCTATCCGAAACATAGGAGCAGCTCTCGGCAAGAACCTCCGCCACGAGTTCCCACGGGGGAACGCCGGCTAGGGCTGTCGCTGCAGCCCACGATACCGTACGGTACCCCCGGATCGACCTCACTGCGACGACCCTCTGCGCAGAGCGCAGGTGGGCCTTATTCCTCGCAGTGAGACGATCCGCCCAAACCGGGGCACCGTACGTCGCCATACTCCGACAGACACCGGAGTACAGCTGCCTGCAGGCGGCGCTGGGTCCTCCGAGGTTCGGGAGGAGTCTGCCCAGCGCACTCGCCGCCTTCACGACCTTCGGTCCCACCATAGCGAAGTGTGGGCCGAAGGTCCACCCTCCGTCAAGGATGAGCCCCAGATATTTTATGTGGGGGCTCAACCTGACCCTCTCCTCTCAGAGCGGCCCCCGGCGGGGGTCCTTTGCGGCCGGTCCCGCGGAAGAGGAGGGCTTCGATCTTGTCTAGTCTGACCCGAAGCCCTAACCTCTCTATGCGGCTGATCACGAGGTCAACGCCGACCTCGGCCAGCCGCGCCGCCTCCTTATAGTCTCGTCCCCGGGCATAGACGAGGGTGTCATCCGCGTAGCAGATGACACCCATCCCGGGGAGGAGACGGCCTCGCAGGACCCAGTCGTAGCCGACGTCCCACAGGATCGGTCCAAGAACGGAGCCCTGCGGGACACCGCGCCCGACTCGCCGCCACTCCACGGACCCCGACCGGTTCTCGAGAGCCACTCTGCGATCGGAGAGATACGCCTCCAACAGCCTCACGAGATAGGGAGGCACCCTGAAGAATTTCAGTGCCTCCCGTATCACGCTGTGCGGGAGGCTATAGAAAATGTTCGCGATGTCCAACGACACCGCGACCACCACCTCCCCCCTGCGTTCCGCCTCACCCGTCACCGCCCGCAGGCGCTTTAGTTCATCGATGGTCGACCGGCGTGCTCGGAACCCGAAATGCGACTCTGAGAGTCCGGGTCCCACGCCCTCCTCTAGATGCTGAACGAGACGGGAGGCCACAGTCCATTCTAAGTCTAAGGCCTTCCCAGTCTCGTTCAGCAGCACCACCGGTCGAACCGCCGAAGCCAAGTCCATGGGCCGCCCTGCCTTTGGAAGTAGGCAGAGCCGACCCTCCTTCCATGCCTCCGGGAACTGACCAGACCGCAGGCAGCGGTCAAATGTTTCCCGGAGGTTATCCCCGAGGTGCACGAAAGATACCGCTAGGACTCACCCGTGCACCCCGTCTGGACCCGGTGCCCTCTTCTTACTCTGGAGGCGAGTCAGAATCGCCTCCATTTCAGCCTCCGTGACGGCTGGCGGAACACCCTCCTCCTCGTCCGACGTCTGCCGAGCCATCCTGGGGGGCGTGAAGCCCACGTGTGTGTCGGGGAACAATTCCTCGACAATCCTTCCCAGTTGGTCCGGCTGGAGCGTCTACGTGATGGGGGCCTACGGGGCGCGGAGCTTGTTCCGCGCCCATTTGTACGGTCGGCCCCAGGGATCCCTCTCGAGATCCCTTACGAGCTCCAGCTGGGCCTCCTCCTTGGCTCGGCAAATGGCCTGCTGCAGGATCTTCACCTTCTCCACGTAGATCCTGCGCAGCCTGTCGTCCCTTTTGACATCCTGGGGTCGTCTCCGCTTGCTCCGGGTGCACTGCCTCCTGGCCCCGTTGCAGGCGGACCGGAGGCCGGACAATTCAGCCGTCCACCAGTAAAGCACCCGCCGCTGGGGGGGACTCTTCGCAGGCGGCATGGTCGCTCTGCACACCGCACTGAACGCGTCGCAGAGCCGACCATCCACCTCGTCCACCCCTAACTCCGATAGCGGCGGGAGGCTCCAACGGCTGACGATGGCGGCCTCCTCTGTCAGTTCCCGGTTGAGCCTAGAGAGAGCCCAACGCGGAAACCGGCTCTTCCCCCTGGACGACGACGACGTTGACGTCGGACGAACGGAGGTCGGAGACACCTCGAACCTTATATAGCGGTGGTCCGAGAGCGTCTCCACCTCCGTTTCCACCCTGCAACCCTGCACTCTGCGCCCGATGGCCGGCGTGACAAAAGTGACGTCCACCACGTAACCTCCCGACCATCGCATGCACGTTTGGACTGTATCCGTATTGAGGAGGGACAGTCCGGCAGCTACCGCCCACTTCTCCACCCCTTTCGGGTTCGTGACCGGGTTCCCCCATGCCGTGGACTTGGCATTGAGGTCCCTGGCCACGAACACCGGGAGGGGGGCTAGCTGCCCTACCAGCGGCCCCAGAACTTCGAGAAACCGTTCCAGGGCCGCCAGATTGCGGTTCGGAGAGAAGTAGACCCCTACGAACGGCACTTCTCCCCGAACCGCCGCCACGTACCCGCGGCCCCTCGCTTTGACTACGAGGGAGGGGCCGGCTCCAGGCCGCACCACGATCGCCACCGAGCCGTCGGTGTCATCAGCCCAGCTTGAGCTGGAGGGCACGGCGTACGGCTCGGCGACGATCGCGAGGTCAATCGCCCACTCCGCCATGGACTGCAGGGAAAGGTCCTGGGCCCTGGCGGAGTGGTTGACGTTCGCCTGGAGAACGCTGAGATGGCGTGGCATATTAGGCCATCTCTACGTCCGACCTCGAACGGTTCTCCCTCTGAGAGGTAGGGGGAACTTTCCCGCGCTGGACGGGGGGCTTACAGGACATGCCCCCCATCACGTGGCCCGCCGGCCTACCTGCGTCCGCGCACATCGCGCAATGAGCGGAGGCAGAACATACTCCGGCCTTGTGGCCGGGCTGACCGCAGCGGTAGCACAAAGTGCTGCGGTCAGTGCTACTGGGTCACGTACTGGACACGTGCCCCATCCCCAGGCAACGGTAGCAATGCCTGGGGCGCGTCATCATGAGGTAGACGCCAACACGGCTTCACCTCAACACTAATCTCCCGGCCTGCAGCAGCTTCTTCGCTGCGGTTGCTGGGAGCTCAATGTGGGCTGTGCCCGAGCCGAACTGTGTGTGCGTAGACTCCGCACGAGAACCTGGCCCGGGTTACAGCCCCCCTCCTTGGCCACCGCGGTTAAAATCCGTTCCGCGGTGACTGCATCACTGAGGCCCGAGAGCCTTATGTCGGCCTTCTTCTCGGTCCTGAGTACCTCCGCCTCTTCCACGAGCACCTCCTTGAGGCGAGCAGCGAGTAGGTCCGCCTTCTCACCGCTTGAGGAACCGGGCAGCTCAATCAACCGTGTTCCGGTAGCCGACTGGCCTGTGCGGAGCGGGCCAATGCCGAGCTCCTCGATGCTAACCTCCTTTTCAGCCTCAAGCTGCGCAGAAGCATATGACGCTCCCTTCTCGGCTGCCTCCGGCCGTAATTTGAGAATGACGGCCGAGGAGCGGGGAAGCGTCAGCTTCGGCTTTGCCTCCTGTTGCTTCTTAGCCGGCGGCGCAGAAGCCGCCGGTGCATTCTTCATCTTCGCCGGCGGCGCTGGTGTCGCCGGCTCCTTCGACATCTTTCGACGGACTACGTCCGTCCACGCCGTTCCCGCCTCCTGGGTGACATTCTTCTCATGGGCCCTTCCCGCTGGAGGGCCAGCAGCCTTTGAGGTGGAGGGACCAAAGGCCGTCCACTCCGGGCTGCTCTTCTTTCCCTTGCCCTTCCCCTTTTGTTGTTGGGTTAAGGCAGGTAATTCCTTTTCGTCGAGACGCTCCACCTCCACGGCCTTAGCCACCGCCGATACTTTCTTCACAGATTACATATTTCTCTTGTCGATATATCAGAAATTAATTATTTAATTCTTGTATGGGATTCCCATAAGACAAACGTGATTTTTGCCAAGTTCTTGTCCGACTCGAATTCTGCCCGGTATTTAGCAGAAACAATACTCCAACCAGCGTAGTGTTTATTTTTTTTTATAGTATAGAGGGGCAAGCGAGTAATCGGAGCCTCCGAACGACAACCGAGGCACATGAACGTCCATATAATTACTGTGCCGATGCGTTGCCCTAATTTCCTCTTCCCCCAATGGACTACCGGCTCACAGACCGCACGAAACAGGACTCCCGAGATGTCACTATACGGTGGTATTATGAGAGCGAGAGGTCGTGCCGGCCCACCTTCACTGCAATGCAGCAAAGCATTATTTCTTACAAAAAAAAATGTTACCTTTTGGTAAATCAATGACTATAACAGCTCGCCCGCGATAATTTTCAAGTTTACTCGCTATGAGAGTAAAAATTAAATTTGTATTCTGTTGTATAACCGACTCTGGCACAGCCTGCTCCTCTTTTAAATCGATTAACAGTGTATTGCCATCCACATGAACTACGGTGAACCACTCCCCATGTTCTGTAATAAAAGATCACATGTAAATATTTTACAACACAACAATTTTTGTGGCATAGGGGGACAAACAAGCATTCAGGCCCTTTGAGGGACTAACGACAAATGTTAACATAGCATATACAAATGCGCTGTTCTCGTTCACCGCTCCGAACATTGGGCCGCCGGACAGTCACAAGCTGCACAAAACGAGACATGTTGCTTTTCGATTACCTTCTCGTTCGTGCCTACCCATTTCGTCTGCGTATTAAAGTGCACCTAATGCAGCACTCACTTACTAACAGGTCAATACCAATTGTATATTTCAGTCATTCCTTTTTATAATTTTTTTGTATACTATACGGGGGCATGCGAGCAGTCGAAGTAATTTTACGACTGCCGACGCACATGAACTTCCGCATAATTACTATGCTGATCCGTGTCCTTTCCTCCACCCTCCGATGAACCACCGGCTATTCACAAACCGTTCGAAACGCGACACCGAAAATGTCATTCTACGGTGGTTATAGTGGTACCTCCCAGGTCATGCTGGCCCAATTCAGCTGCAGTACAGCATGGTTCATGCTATGTTTTGCAATAACATAACTACATGCTACAGTCTACTCTATGACATTACTGCATATTACTAAATATATTGAATAGGTATATGCGCCAACTTTTTATGATATTTAGGGAAAAAGGTTATTCTAACCATAGATTTTTTAATGTACCAAGATGCACCTCAAAACCGTACATATAAAAGACGTGACACTGTCAAATTATGCACTTGGTAAAAACAACTTAAACACGTGCCGCGTTAGGTTGGACATATAATCTGCATTGTATAAACGACTTAAAATAATACACGTTATGTTGACATTGCAAAAAAAATATATTTATGTATAATCACGGATGCTTTACAATGACAGTTCAATATGAAATCGCTGAATGATGAAATAAAAATACAAGGCATAGTAGTTTTTGTAAGCAATGATTCTAACCAATGGAATTGATAGGATCATGTAGCGTCTTCTTCCTTCTAGGAACGTCTACGTTCGCATTATTTATGGTATAGAAAAAATGTATTTACCTCCCAACAAGTCAAACTGCACCGTATTATCAAAGCCATATCGTAAAGATATTGTTTGTGTAAACTCTAGTCTGTTTGGTTCATGCAGAGCTCCAGTGTAATATGCTCTTTCAAAGACTAGCGATGGCATCGAGTTTGTATACGTCACTATATCAATGATCACAGTAGATGTAGCGGTTATGGATCTCTCGCCAGATGCTTCAACTTCCAGTACAACAAACTTGTTGCTCATTAAATCTTCGTGCACAGCGTTTGGTGTCATTGTTATAGAAACAATATTGTCATCGTTTGATATTAAAAAATATGATCTGTGCTCTGAAAGAAAATAAAATGTGTTTGAATTTTTACGCAATGATACATTTTATCCGAGGAAAAAAAATTGTTTCTTATATCGTTTATTTTACCTCCATTTAAAGAAAACTGCGTGTTTGATGTGTAGCCAGATTCCAGAATAATGCTTTCCACTATTAGTATATTGTCTTCCAATTGTCCGTTGTAAGTATTTTTAGAAAACGTTAGGACAGTTGGCACAATGACATCTGGAAAAAATATACTATAAAAATGTATTTTATCAGGTTAAGGGAAGGATAGAGAGGCAGGGATATAATGATCGTGATATGAAGCGTTCCATCCTCTCTGCCGACCCTGTTAGGGAACTGGCTTGAATATGTGTGTGTAATGATAAATAAATACTTACATAGATTTCTATATATAACAAGATTGACTAAAGACTTTTAAATTCTTATAATAGATATTTTAAAAAGTTGTTAGCAGTTTTGATCCTAGGTTTATTTTAACGGGAAGAATAAGCAATATTAAATAAATTTTTTTTTTAGTTTTACCTCCTGGTAGGTCGATGACTATGGCTGCTACTCCGGGGTTGGTATCAGGTTTACTGGCTGTAATTGTAATAATTAATTTCGTATTAAGATCTATGACTTCTTGTGGTAAAGGCACATCTGCGTCCAAACCCACTAAGATGGAATTGACTCCTGTGTGTACTAACGTGAAAGAAGAACTGTGATCTGAAAATAAAATCTCTACATTATTGACCATAGAATATCTTTAGGACATTTCGTACACGTTTATTATATTACTGTTAATAATTCTATATCGTTACATACATTATTTACATTGTTGTGTTTAATTGAGGCAAAATTCAGTAAGTTACACTAATGTCAAGGAAAAAGTTTGTTTCCTGGAACATTTCGTTTCAGTCTTCGGACACTAGCATAGATTATTATTAAATTAAGCCCTAAATTATGTGTCCCATTATTGGGTGGAAGACCTCCCCACTTTATTCTACTTCTATCTGTCCTGAGCTTCGCCAATAAGGCAAGTATTCATCAAGTACATCTTACTAGCATAGATATCGGAAAAAAGTGATTTCAATGGGCTCTAGTTTTGTGCAATCTACTGTTTAAACATCAAAAAACTTAAATCATTTTGTCGTGCAACGTCCACACGTATAGCCAAATGTCGTTTGTAATATATTTATATGTTCCGCTTAAATTTAGTTGTATCCAAAAGTAATAAAACAATTACCTCCTTCTAAATAAAACTGGACGGTGTCGTCGAAGCCGTATTGCAATGTTATTGTTTGAGTAAACTCTAGTGTATTTTGTTCAATGAGCGATCCCGTGTAATATGCATTTTCAAAGACTAGCGATGACATCGTGTCTCTGTGTGATAGTATATCGATGATCATAGTAGATGTAGCAGGTATGGATCTCTCGCCAGATGCTTCAACTTCCAGTACAACAAATTTGTTTCTCATCAAATCTTCGTGGACTGCGTTTGGTGCCAGTGTTATATGAACAATGTTATCATCGTTTGATATTGCAAAATATGATCTGTGCTCTGAAAGAAAATGAATTGTTTTGCCAATTGATGTAACAAAATCTATAATATTACGGTCGCCATCTCTCCAGTTAAGTATTTCTTTAGAACGAATCAATCGAAATCAATATTGTTATACATTCCTCTTTTCGAGCGTCGCGTCATTATTTTACTACTAACTTAATAATATGAATGTTCAATAATTCTGAAAATATTTCAACGTGGCTTATATAATTTGAAGTTAATGGCATAAAAACGTTTGACAAAGTGTAGAACACACGAATGGACTTTATTCCTTAATAAAGAACATGATTCTGAAGTGAAGCGCTAGAGACGTAAGCGTGGTGAAGTTTTACGTTGGTGTTCCACTCCTCCGGTTACTGTTTAACACAATTTTACACCCTTATATTTTATACTCCTGGGCACCTTAACCATGTGGTACCCTTTTACGATAAGATTATGGTGTACGTACATACTTCGTGCAAATGTAGTCGTTCACCGAGATCAACCACAGATTACAGTACAGTACTGCATACGACCATAATATTAACATCACTAGGTCAAGTTCGTAAGTATTGTCAAAAATCCGTAACCTTCCAGAAATAATGCAAGGAGCAAAAACTGATAAAGATTAACGAATGTAAATATCTGGATTGTAACGTCGACAAAGAACAGGTTAGCTATGTTAGTGGAGATAAATCGCATAATGGAACAATCACGTTTTGTATTCTCAAAAAAAAAATTGGTAGCAAGAGTAGCACTATATCCTCCTACGCAACGGAATTGCGCCGGCGCAACCGCGGAGGTGTCGCTCGCTCATATAATACCGCGGTAAACATGTTCAATGTCGCGTTTCGTGGGGTTTGTGAGTAGCCGGTGGCCCAATGGGGAGGGGGAAAGGACGGCAAGGCATCGGCATAATAATTATGTGATACAAAAATACTTTAAAAAATAGCGTAAAGTTTTACTCTCATACTACTTTCATTTAAATATTGTAAGATATAAAGGTACACAAAAAAATAACTGCAGCGAACTCACATACAAATTATGAATCCCTCCTGGCAATGTTCGAGAGATCATCTTTGTCATGTTATTGTTATTTGAACAAAAGAAGTGTGTGTGTGTGTGTGCACGCGTTAGAAGTTATGCTTTTTGGCGTAACAAAATAAAAAACTTTTTTATAATTTTTATTTTACGCCTTAATATATGTTAGAAAACTACTCTCGTAACTTCAAAAAGAATTGATTAATTAATGGCTACGAAATAGTTACCTCCATTCAAAGCAAACTGCGTGTCAGGTGTGTAACCAGATTCCAGAATAATACTTTCTACTGTCAGCGAATTGTCCTCCAATTGACCGTTGTAAGTATTTTTAGAAAACGTCAGTAAGGTTGGCTTAGCTACATCTAAAAGAACGACACAGAATGTTTAAAATTATTTTAATTCAGTTTTAATAAACTTTGATTGAAATCATTTGCTACAAAATAAATGGTATCTTTATTTTGAAGCCATTACATATATAAATAGATAATTTTACAGCAAAGAAAAATATATACTTCTAGAATGTTACCTGCTAATAAATTAATTATTATCGCTGCTCTTCCGGGATAAGTTTCAGGTTTACTCGCTATGACAGTGAAAATGATATTTCTGTTCTGTTGTATAACATCGTCGGGTATATTCGCTTCTTCATTTAAAGTCACTTGCACAGAATTGATTCCAGTGGCAACTAGTTTAAAGTAGGCACTGTGTTCTAAAATTTTAAGTCGTAAGTTTAATTATGTAAAAACTAATAATTGTATAAAACAGATTTTTTTACAACACAATAACCTGAAAAAAAAATACCTGCAATCTCATAAAAATATTTGGTTATACAATAATCGCTTGAAAAAATGCGTACCGTCATCGCTATGGTCGTTCGCTCGGTTATGTCTGCTTATCATTATTATCATTATAGATTATGATAATTCCAGTTATCCGCTTTATTGTCACTGCAGATCAGGTACTGCAGGAGCGTTAATGTGGTACCCGTCATAAACAGAACGTTTAAGATAAAATACAAATACTAATCAAAGTAGTGCATCAATTTAAATTCTTCTAAGAATACGTAAATAAATAACCACTTATATTATAATATTGACACAATAAAGTAGACCAGTAATATAAATAAATGCTAATAGTGCCTGTTGAACATAGCTAATACGTTACCAAAAAATTGGTCGATAAAAATGATGAAATCTAAATTGAAGAATAAAGCCTATTGCTCACCTCCTTCTAAATTAAACTGCACAGTATCATCAAAATTGGCTTGCAATGAAATTGTTTGAGTGAATTCTAATACACTTTGTTCATCCAGGGTACCAGTGTAAAATGCATTTTCGAACACTAGCGATGGCATTGTGTTCGTATATGATAATATATCAACGATCACAGTAGATGTCACAGATATAGATCTCTCGCCAGAAGCTTCAATCTCCAGCGATATGAATTTATTTTTCAAAAGATCCTCGTGGGCTGCATTTTCAGCCAATGTTATGAAAACGACATTATCGTCATTCGTGATTGAAAAGTAGGGCTCATGTTCTGCAACCAAATTTGTATGCTTCAGAATTGGATAGTCAAAAGAAACAAAATGTATGATTACTATTAGAGTATCTTTGACAACAGCACTGGATTCTGTTTGCTAGCTATCAGGGTCTACCACAAGCCACATAACCAGAGGTTATACAGATGCGTTGCCACCCTCTTCCTCATTCCCCCAGAAGATCATCACACACTCGAAATGCCTTACGCTGGTATACTGTAAACAAGAGATACCTCCCCAGTCCTGCCACCCTGGCGAGGCTATACCGCAGAGTAAATAAATCGAATAATTTTGTAAGAGGTTGTGTCATTGTTTGTTACTTATATAATATTAATATAATATAAGATAATACTATCAAAATAGGATTATTTTACCTCCTTTCAAATCAATTCTCGTATTTGACGTGTATCCAGATCCCAGTACAATATTTTCTATCCTTAACGAATTTCCTTCTAACTCTCCGTTGTATATGTTTTTGGAAAACATGAGTACAGTCGGAAGTACAAGTTCTGGAATAATAAAATAAATTATACCCAAATATTTCGAACCAATGAATACTGTTTGGATATGTTATACTTATATTTGCAACGTGGTTTAGTTGTCTAGTGGTAAGCATGTTCAATCACATCTCTTGAGGTTATGGGTTCAAGTTCCGCGTCGGTCCAAAAAGTGTTATTGGTTTTTTTTTTTAATTTCTAATGACAGCTTCCAACATATACCCGTGAGGGTTCGCCAAGCCGTCCTGCCCTGCGCAGATACTTTGTTTTTATAGAGATGGCGTCCGAAGCCGACATTGGGAGGATGAGTTAATATCAATATTAATGCTTTAGTGGTCGTATATTTGTATGGATAAGTTACTAAACTTTACTCAAGTTATAGGAATTGCATAGTACTAGTCAATAGCATTTCTACAGGGATGGCTTTTATTCGTACAAATTAGTATTTCTTTAATTTTTTTTAAGCGATAACATCTTTGGGCACTTCAGGACTTTTTGGGTGAACAAATGTCATGCAACTGGCAAGAAAGTCGCATGACAATACGCGCCTTCACGATTTGCAGTGAACGCAGTTACGCGGCGAGTAGTGCTATTACTACTGAACTAAACTCTTGGAACTCGTTTTACCATCACATTAAAATTTCTTTACACTTTTTGAATGAACAGTAATCACGGACACCGCGACCTGGCCATGCGTCACGTGTGAATACCGCGACATCGACATGCGTCACGTGTGAATACCGCGACCTCGCCATGCGTCACGTGTGAATACCGCGACATCGCCATGCGTCACGTGTGAATCGTGACGAATATTCAATAAAAAATACAGTTTCAGTTACTGCCTTTCTTTTATAACGCGGCAAAGGAGCAATCGATGGGAAACTTTTTGTGAATTACAAGCCTCACAGATATC
>JAFELO010000262.1:0-15082 GCA_017140195.1 Eumaeus atala | reverse complement strand
ATTACGACCTTCTCCTGGAATATCAACTCTCGTGGTATTGGTGACTTTGTTTGTATAGATACACCGTCATGTATATTCTGTATTTCGAAATATTCATTATATCCTGAGAAAGCAAATTTTAGAGAGGTGACTTGTAAATTAGACATTAAAAGTATTTGTTTCCTAGTAAATGTTAAAATAATTGCTTAGTGCTTATCCTATGTTACTCACTACAGTATATTTAATAATCACAACTATTTTTTAGCATAAGGTAGATGCTCGTAATTGTCACGCTGAGAAGCTTGATGTTGGTCGACCGTTCATCAGGAAGACGGTCACCGTGTAGTAGCCCGTCCGGGATGGTTGCGAGTAGCACGAGATCGGTCGTCTTGGCGTTCATTGAAAGAGGCCTGTGTCCAGCAGTGGACCGATGAGGGCTGATAATGATGATGATGATTTTTTTAATATAACATCACGAATATAAAGTATATACATTACAATATTAATTTTAACATTGCTTTAAACTATTATTATATAGGATATTTTAACTGTTTCGGTATTATAATCATTTAAAACCCTGCATAGTTCACAACTTCTAGGGCCAGTTCAGAATTAAAGTGTCGATGCTTTGTATAAATCTAACCGCCACACCAAGACTTCTTATTAATTATAAGAAGACTTCAGATTAGCCGGCTATCAACCAGCTCTTAAATTTACAGATAAAAATTTACTTACCATTTTCTATTTCAAACGTAACAGTTTCATCAAGACCCTGAGTGACTATTAAATTTTCTATTTCAATATTAGTATCATCTATATACCTTCCATGGTATATACTTTTACTAAAGGTAGGTGTTGTGACATCATCTTTGATTATGTTTAAAAAAATAGTCGTATATGTTGTTAGAGCGTTGGTTGCAGATGCACTTAAAGTTAACACAAGAAAGTTATTCTGCAATAAAGCACTGTTTGGTAAATTTGTAGCCACGAGAGTTATCTCATTGCTAATGTTTCGTGTTGAGAAATATTCGGAATAATCTGAAAACATAATTGTCACCTTTGTAGATTACAACTTTGTAGAAACAAAAAAAATTACATTAAAAATGCAAAAAAATAGTAAAAGAATATCTTACGTTGAAGCTATTACATATTGAAATAAATTAAAATATAGCGAACCTTTTTTATCTACCATTCGTAATATGTTTTTAAAGCTTCCTAAATCTGACGCATTTCTTATTACACTCGGTTACACCTGTCACGCCAATGTAGCACTGCGTTGGGGTAGCAGATAGTAAACTTAAAACTTTTATCATTAGCCTAAACAGGATTGCGTTTTAGTCTGTGTAACGATCACGTGCATTTCAGTTGAATAATTTTTGTGGTGGTATTAAGGGTCACAACAGTTTCAACTATCATGAATACATAATATTGCGTAATGTTATAAGCGTAAAGAACTAGGGTAATGAATAAGTGTATGGCAATAGAATACTTACCCCCATCCAAATTGAGTTCTATATCGGTATCTACGTCAGTATTTAATATAATAGGCTGTAAAGTAACAACATTATCTTCCAACGTTCCACTGTAAGCCAAACTTGCGAATGTCATTTCTCTGGCTGCAACGCGATATTAAAATATGAACATTTATTAGGGAATGTTTAAATATAATATGTACGTACTCATAGGAAGGTCTGGATAGGTCCCACACGAGTACCACCTATAGACAAATTTGCCTGTAAGTTTGGGATCAATTCTAACATTATACTCACCATTTATTTAATAAAATATTTACATTATTATTTTTTTTATTACCATCAAAAACTTTACAATAAACATATAACAAATATCATGCAGATATTAAGTGGTTTTCGTCCTTTCAATAAAACAAAGTAGGTTATCGAACTTACAATTAATTTCATCATATTAGGTAAATATCTAATAATGGTCAAATTATTTTCTAATACAATGCAAGCAATTGTAATATAAATAAATATAAATCTTACGAACACACAATGTGTTTTTACAAACTAAACAGAATATCGAAATAATAAAAATGTCCAACAACTAAAGTTATAGACTATAAATAAGTTGTAATATGTTTAGTCTCTGTAGATAATAATTTTCACTAACTATAAATAGGCTTTAATGTTGTAAGTAGTCCAGAAAGTTCTGAGGCCAGAAGCTTTAGCTTTGTATTAACTCCCTCGTAGACGCTTGCTTAATATTATAATAATGCTTTTAAGCTTATAACATATACAAAATACTAGTAATGGCTATTTATTTCTTGGTGGTCCAATTACTTTTATATTATAGAAATATTTGTAATATTATAAGGGTCAAATGGATCGCCTGATAGTAGGTGACTTCTGACGCCAATACATATCGGTACTATCTTAGGTTATTCAAATGTGTTGTAATCCTTCAACCAATACCAAACCTTACAAATTGTAGAAATTCGCAGTAAGTATCGACTGCGAGCCTTGTCTTGCTCCCAATTCTTCGACTACTATGGTGACTCTATACTCTATAATCCCTAAGGGCGAATATAGTACCTTCTTAAATGTATTTTATGACGCCCGAAGAATAAAATACATATTATTGAAATGTGATACTATCAAGTACCGGCTGAACTACACAACTCAATCTAAGAACCCTTCTTGTGTGAACCCCCTTAAAGATAATTATTTATTATATCAAGAAGGCGAACAAGGCCACATTTATGTCCCAGTGTCAACTTCTTGTAGCTAAGCAATTGTATGCGCCCATGAAAGTAAATCTCATTAATTATTCGTTTTATCATCTCACCTTTAGGGAATTGCACAATCACTGTTGCCATGGCCCCACTCGTGTATTCCCTCTCGGCTGTCACGACGAGGTAAGTCTGACCTTCCTCGGGGTATTCATCGAGCGGTATTGAAGTTACTAGTTCAAGTCGTATTTCATCAGTATCGGGTACTATTTCGAAATACTTTCTCAAATCTAAAAGCAAATGCATGTACCAACTATTAATGATTTTAAGGCAGGTGACTATCTAGCAAAAGTGTATAAAGGTGGCATACAAAGTAATATTAAAAATAATAAGGAAATTTTACAAATTATACTCCTAACAACGTAAGCCGTCTAAAACTTTGTCATTTAGGGCGTATAGAATCTAATAATTATTATTCTGGTTGTTTAACGTTTTATATTGCATCTATAATTATTTTATTGACCATTGTGCAGTTTATGTATATAATTTTGTTATGTTCAAAATTGCTGCCAGCAAAATTGCAACAAATAAAAGCTTTCCAATAATGACGGGCCGAACGTAAATGGGGAACGTGACAGGAATTACAAATTTTCTGTTTTCATATGGACTGAAAAGTATTTTGATTTAGTTACGAAATATTTCTTTTGGAAAATTTGTAATGGACTTTTAAATTCTACACTGGATCCGGATAAAATATTTTTTATGCTACCTACATTTATTGATAACAGACGCTATTTATTTAGCTTGTAATTTAATAAACATTTTAACTAGATAAGATGGATAAGAGAGTCTATATATTTGTTTATTTTCTTAAGGGACTCTCAACAAAATTTATTATTATTTAACATACAACATTATTTACTAATACAAAGTTAGTAGTTACCGTTAGTTTTTATAATATTTTGGCCAGAATATTCTAAAGTGTACGCTACACCATACGATAGGTTAGTTACGATAATAATACAAAGATACAAACCACCATCGAGTGAAAATATAACTTCATCATCGAAGCCCTGTCGTAGATATATCGTCTCTTGTAGTTCTATTTGATTTGTTTCGGTGTATGCGGCCATATAAAAGGCTTGCGAGAAAATTGGCTCGTCGGGAAACTTGAACTCGTTATTACCGTTAATTGTTACCGTGCCTATAACTGTCCGTGGTGGATCACCAGTTTCATCTACGTCCTGAAATATAAATTAAATAGAAAACCGTGTTTTTATATTATAGGATTAGACGAGCAATCACAGCCTTTAGACTACTAACAAACGCCGCACATCCATCCGCGTTATTGTTTAAGACATTTACGATCAATTATAGGAAACCAATAACAATATCCTGAATTGGTTAGTCAATGTGTAAAAAAAATTGTGATATAGCTGATATATAGCTGATATATAGCTGATATATAGCTGAATTATGATATATAGCTGAGGTCAACCTGGATCACTAGTGTAATTGGGTAAATAATTCTAATACACGACCCATAAAGATTCGCTTCAGACTTCAGTATAAATGACTGGTTATTTGGAGTGGGACGGAAAGAAAGAGAAAAAATATTCAATAACGCTTTTTGCTTTGTCAACGAGGCAGACAGTATCTATTATATATAGATATATAAAAAAATAAAAGCGCAATAAAATAACAGTCTAGAACTTACTGTGGCAGAGATCTGTAAAGTTATTGGCTCTGGAATTGACCTTATAAATGTAACGGCTCTTAAGACAGCTTTGAACTCTTTGGGTACTGAAGACGAATCGTCATATGCGATTTCAAATAACGGACTTCCTTGTATAACATAATGTATTCTGCTCGTGGTAAGATCGATGTCTCTGGTCATAATGTCGTTGACACAGTCTGTGACTAAAAAGCCCGGTGGTACTGGCGGGGCGATTGTAAACTCGTAAGCACTGGATGGCTCAAATTCTGGAGAGTGATTATTGGTGTCAATAATTTGGATCCTGATTACCTGAAATAGTAAAAAAAAAAATAATGTCCGTGCATTAACTGGTCCGGGATAGATGCGAGCAGCAGGAGATCAGTCGTCTTGGTGTTCATTGAAAGATAAGGGCCGATAATAATGGTGATGATAGATTATAAATAAAAACAAATATTTTATAATTTTTGTACCGTAATATATTCAGATACCAAATATTTTTTTAAATATTATGGATATTACTTGTGTAGCACTTATAACTAGTTACAATGTTATGACCGTTATAGTTATATTATATCGATATAAACTAATTTCGGCTATAAAACAAAAAAAAGTCAAATACGGCTATGGTCGTATTGTAATCCAAATTGAGATATACTTTATTCCCATTTCTTTTATAGAATAGGGGAGCAAACGAGCAACCCGAGCATTTTCACGACTACCGAAGCCCATGAACATCCACATAGTTACTGTGCCGATGCCTTACCCTCCTTCGACTCGCAAACCACACAACACTGAAGACGTCGCTTTACGGCGGTATAATGTGAGCGAGAAGTCCCTGGTCGTGCCGGCCCAATTCCATTGCATAATTCAGTTCCGGATGCAGTGTCATACCCTACACACGGCACTAGCTCCACCTATGCAGCATGACACTACCTCGTCCTAAAATTAGGTAGTATACTGTGTTGTGCCAATAATTTACACAATAGTTAGTAGGCCATAAGTTTCTTGTCTGCAGAACTAATTATAGTTCTTAAAGTACTCTTAGAAACCAGGTGATCGAACGTTTATTTAGCACCCAACCAAGCTGATTCTTATATTTTATTAATCTATCTTAAAGCTCTGCTTCATATGAATTTCACAAGTAAGTTTTACCTACGAAACTAAGGTTACATTCACCAATGCGTAGACAAATATGAGTAATACTTGAATGACGTTAAACCTATTAAGCCGATAATGAAGTATGTATTTATGTCCTCATTCTATTGCTCAAGTAAATAACCTAAGATAAAACGGAAAGTATAAGACATATTTTTAAGCACACAGATTTATTAACGTTATCAAGGCGAATCTTATGACAAATGCATTAAAGTCCGTCAAGCTATTCAAGATGTAACATGGAACATACAGGAAACATTGAGCATATCCTGGAAAGACCATACCTTCCCTCGACGAACTCGGATAAAAAGTATACACGGTTTCCTTTTTATTAAGCACCACTAAAAACTACACGGAAACTATAACTCATTCGGCCTTGGCTTTTGGACACATGCCTTTCAGGAAAAAAGTACATATCTAAATACTTACGAATATTACTGTAGAGCCAGATGCGCATCTCAAGGGCATAGTCAGGCCGATTGAAAGTGCTGTTTCCAAACTCTCATACGTATTAAAAGCGGCATTTGTGGATATAACAAAATCAGAATTCTCCAAAACTACATCAAAGTAAGGTCCCCCGTTTAAGCCTTCTCCTTGTCTTATGGATATAATTTCTACAAAAGAAAAATAATTTTATTTAATACCTACTAAGATTTGATTTGCAAAAATGTTATTTTGGAATGGAGAAAGGACTCGGCCCAGTTCAGGTATGATCTTCTAGTTATGTATCGTAAATACAGAACAACACATGAGTTCATTACTAAAATATTTTGTTTCTTATAGTTTCTGTAGTTTTTATAGTTTTGCAATATACTGATAATTCTGTATGAAAATGATACCTTCAGGTCTTACTTAATGAAATTTATAACAAATGGCGTCGATTCTGTTAATTTTTGAGACATCAAAATGTATAAATACGCCATTGGTAATGTTGTATAATGTTTGAAGATTACACGATTTGAAATTAAAACATACAGTGAAAATAAATTTATACATTTCAATGAACGAAATTGTCTTGTTTATTTCATTTATAGTGCAATTTGTAATAACATAAAATATATTTAATACCGAAAACAGTAATGGTTCCCGTGCAATAGCATGTACTCTAGTGAAACCACAGATAACGGCTAGTTTTAATAATTAGGCTAAGAAATAGAACGCAATTTTTATAAATTTAAGGTAATCGGAGGCGGATCATTACGAAAACAATAAGAATAATTTCACGTCTACTCGAACTCACAAAATTAATAAGTAATGTTACTTATTTTTTTTCTCTAAAGGTATATATATTATAAGTAATTAATAATTAAATTGGCCTCTTGATTAGTTTCGTGGCTTCAAGAGACATAAATTGAAATCATAACTTATACATTAAAAAAATATATTTTTGAAACAAAAAAGGAATATAATTAAACAGAGAATTAAAGAGAGGAGATACTATTTTTTTATATCCTTTAACGCCATATCGATGCTCATTAGCTTTCGGTACTGCCGAGTAAATAATGTCCATCGTTATTTGAGTAAATCATATAATCGCAGTTCATATATACATTTTAGTATATCGACGTGTCAGTTACTTTATAGCGACTAATGGTCACGGGATTAAGGTGACACACATTTCTTAATTCACACAGTTATTAAAAGTACGGGATTTTTTTATTTATTTTTAGTCCCGTTTACTCTGAATGTGTTTCACTGTATGTCAAGACCACGAAGTGTTATGATTGCTATTTAATCTGGTTATTACCTAATAACTCCTTACACATGAATTTGACGTTTTTCGTACTGGCCACTTTAATCACGAATTTCTCCTAATTAAGGTAAGGAATTTGAAATTCAAATTGCGTTTCGATGACCGTCATTCATTTTGTTTATTTACTTCTGTTTTTTTTTCTATTTGCGTTTCACTCATTATAAAAAATGGAAAACTCAAAATATCGCATAATTTATATTTACGTTGGATCCTGGCCAGTCGGCCCAATATTGCCCCAAGCGAAAATTAACCCCAAAAAGTTACTTGTAAGCGTTTGGTGGACTAGTACCGGTATTATTCGTTACAGTTTTCTCAAATCTGGCCAGATTACTACGGGTGATGTCTATTGTCAGCAATTCCAACCATGATGGAAAAGCTAGCGGATGAACAACCTAGGCTGGTCAATCGTTCTACGCCACTGCTGCTTCACGACATCGCTAGATCACATAATGCGCAACAGACGGCTACCAAATGAGAAGAGCTTCGATTGGAGAGTCTAAGACATCTTCCATACTCTCTGGACCTTGCTCCAATAGATTTCAATTTTTTTCCAAAATTGGATAACTACTTGCTTGGGAAAGTATTCATCTCCGATGAGGCAGTCCAAATCGTCTTCAAAGATTTTATAGAGTCCCGCCCGACTAGTTTTTTTTAGTAACGGGATCAATAAACTACCTATGAGATAGCAAAAGTGCATAGAAAACAATGGTTCATACTTTGATTAATCAAATATATTATATTAAAAAATATTCGACTTTTTGTTACTCCCATACAAAACGCCAATTTCACAAATTGTAAGGACCTAATATGTTTATAACGTGCAAGACTCTCTAAAGTAGATGCAACCTTGCTATCGTCTCAATATAATAAATGACATACAGTTGTCCATAGAATGAATCGGTAATCTTGCCCTCTGTTATGATGAAGATTAGAAAATTCAGATAAGGTCTCAAAAAAAAAATATAAACGCTTTTTTTAATTTACTACTTATCGTTTGTATAAAACTGTGGCTAAATGGGGCTCATTTAGTGAAACATGAGCACGAGTTGATTTAATTATATTATATGCTACGTAAAAGCCACATTGCATAAAATCTTTATAGTGTCATATATTATTCACATAAATATACACTTATGTTTTACATACAATTAATAAAAATACATACCTTGAATATTTTCTGTCGAGCGTCTAAATATTTCACGTTGTCTGTCTGTGTCCAAGATATCTATAGAATTATTAGGCAGTAACCAATTTGATACGCCTTCCATTATGCAATCTGACAATTGGAAAATACATATAACCTTAGTCCAAAAAGGAAATCAAAGAAAAGCGTTTTCAAGCATGAATTTGTATGTGGATTTACCCTAGAAGTGTCTATGTATGCTAGATGTAGAACAAATGCTAAAGCAGACATTTTTTACAGAAAGCTGTTTCTAAATCAGAAATATTAAAAAATAATACTTCACGCATCCGGGTTTTGTTGTTTTGTAAAGTTGAAGGTTATTAAACAGTGATAAGCAGAACAAATATATAATATTCCAAAAACCCGGGCCTATTTTTTTCTTTTATCTTTCTTGAGTTTTTTCACGAAACTTGAATGTTTCGCGAATTTAGGATATGTACAATCTTATAAATGCGAGTGCAGAATTCCTTTTTTCGTTAAAAAAATTGATTACAAACTCATCATGTTTCCAAACTAAGCATAACATTTCTGATGCAACGAATGAAATCAACTCTCAGAAGAACTCTCTCTACGAGGAACTACTCTGTGAAAGTCTACGTTAAATGATAGGCAAAATATTGGAATATTTAGATTGTTTAATATCCACTTAAATTTAACCTTATTTGATATTGATAAAGCAAAATGTACTTACTGCCTCGGATATAACATATTGCACAAAATATTATAAGCAACTTAAACAATGTTCTCTCCATCCCGCGGAACTTCTATACACATTTAAGATCTATATGCCGAGAGATAATACAATATACTGTAAAAGCACATCACTTTATACACTATGAAAGCTAATAACTACAGTAAAATAAAATGAAATAGACAAAATGAAAATAAATTTCACAAGAACAATATTACGTTATGTACGGAACATTATCATATAGGCGGCTCTGTTATATTATGACGATACTGATTAATCGCCAATCTATGATATCGTTTATCTTCGCAAGGAAATGACTCGATAACATTATACACAAATAAGACAGAAATGTAGCTTTATCTAGAAATAGTGTTGTACATGTTTTACAGATTATAGAGATAACATGCTAATACTTTCATTACTATTTTTAAGGTCATTTAATTATTTATGCTAATGAACATGTTGTCTTTGTTCAATTTCAATAAAAAAAAGTCTTTCTCCGTTTAAAAAAAAAAGTTTTTCAATTGCGTGTTGTCTATTATGTCTATATTGTAGCGCGGGGAATGTAGCAGTTGGATCGCTCAATGGTAAGCCCTAATTGGCATCCATATCCCTTGGCGTCATTCACTCATCACTTTAATTTGAAAAGAGTGCCATAATGTATAATTACTACACACAACCGGCAAGCTCTTAGAAATAAATGAATTCATGAAGAAAATCTTTTATCTACCTCTTTCGAATATTTCTCATCATTTTCACCATACAAAAATATTAAATTAATAGCACCCTTGAATGTTATAAGCTGCACGCGTGTAACGTAGGGTGAGGTGCAAGGGGAGGCGACGATTGCGCTTTGGGACATAGTCTTACAAAAGGTTAAGGACAGTACTTACAAAAAATAAAAAATTGTTTGAAATAAATGTTTTGAGTTACAAAAATACAACGTGGGTTCGTGATCTCATTTTAAATTATCATTCTAAAGTATACCTTATTCCGAGAAAATCGCGCGCGAGTTCTTTCACCCGTCTGAGGGTGAAGGGTGCTACGGACCTCCCAGTCATGATCTCCATGAGCTATTCATTCACCTTTTGCGCCGAGTCCATTTGAGATACCGCGCGCGAGAAGTCCTCTACATAGGAGTCGGGGGATGAGGCACCCCGCGGTCTTTATGGCCATGTTGATTTAACAGTTAAATTAACTATTATAAACATTCTTACATCGGGATGTATCTCTCACTTCGTTGCGTTCTTTTCGTTCGAATAGCACTCATATCAATCCGATGAAGCTGTATTATGCTTCCATTCGCTCCCATAGTATAAGTTCAGGTTTGAAAAAAAAAGATATCCGTGATTGTACTTAAACATATTTTTTTGTAAAGGTTTAAGTTTTTGGGAAACTGGCTGTATCTTGTTATTTTTGTAAATCAATGGTTAAGTTTTATCAAATCTCTTTAACTTAAGCAGGTTACTAAATAAATGTGAACTAAATTGTGAGACACCTGTAGGTAGATCAAAATATGTAAATAAAAAATTACTCTGAAGAAATAAAGACAAATATATTTTTAATTATATGTTTGCTAATCCCAATCTTCGCTGGAGTCCTTGGAATCATCATGTCCATAGTTCCTCTCAGTTTTATGAACGCTGACATTTAGAGCAAGCAGTTGTTGCATCGGTAGTCGTGGCGCCAAGTTCACCATACTGGCCCATTGTCCTGTGCACAGTTCCGGAAACTTCAGCTTTTTCAGGAAATGGCCTTCCAGATACCACGGGGAAACGCATGTCGGCGAGTAATCCCAAATCTTCATTTCATTTAAGCGAACCCACCTGTAAAGTTTCATCATCAAAGACGCTAGTTCTACTAAATACCAACAACTTTGATAATTTTTTTAGATAGCAACTGTTATGGATATCTGAATATCAAAATTTATTTCTAAGACTTTCTATAGCACAGAAAGGTGAACGATCAGTCAGAGATATTTGGTGAGAGCCAGTATGTTTATTAGCATCCGCTTGGTGCGATGATGCGTTATCCTTGTTATCAAGCGGGAAGAAACTCACGGTCAGGGCCAGCCTAATTTGACTGCAACGCAGCATTGGCACTAAAGGTAGTTGCTAATACTGCGTTGTAGTCACACAAGTCCTAATAATGTGACTGAGAAAGGATTTTTTGAACATTGCGATATTCATTTGTTTTTTTTTCTATATTTTATTCCTTTTCGATAAATTCTTTAAACTAGTACAAAGATGTCACAAATGAACATATTTGTTACTAAATAACACATAAATGTTACTTATGGGATAGTGCACGAAAAATTATTCAAATTATTTTTTTTTGTTGCCGTCCATCTTCGCGGGTCCATATATTCCGCTCCGTCCCATTTGCTAGGATGAACAAAGTCCGAGAGTTCTTGGAATAACACTTTGGGGAGAGCACCTACTGTTGCGTAAATATTTTCCTTGCAGCAAATTGTGCCCGAAATTACATCTTTATTATGATAATTTTGCGGAGAATTTAAATCTCTACGGGATTTGAATTCTCCCACGACTCCTGCGTACTTATTAAATTAAAATAATTGCCCGTTTCGGCAATTGTTTTAATAAGTACGTAAAAGCCGGCTCCAGTTTATATCTGTTTCTTACTTATTATAATGAAGAATCTGGTCCGGGAAAAGTAACAGTTGTTATAGATCTGATGTGATATAATGCATATGAGTATACCTACATATGATATATCATCTCATTATTACATATAAAACAAACTCTACTGCCTGTATATGATGATGATTCAAAATTTACGGAACGGATACTACACAGTATAGGCAAAACATGTTTCTTTTCTTAGGTTTAAAAGAAAACAAATTCATTCATGGCCAATGGGGGGGAGGGAGAGGGGGGCTGGATGTGGAAGGAGGGCAACGCATCAGTATGGTAATTATGTGGATGTCTATAGGCGTCAGTAGTCATTAAAATGGCTCCGATTGATCGTTCGCCCCCATGTCCTATAAAAAATCAAACTCTTTCAGTACTTTTAACATACTTACAGACTTTCGCATGTATAATGTTAGTAGAATGAAAAAATAATTATAATAAATCAAGCACAAGTCGTTTATTGAAAATTGTTAGTAAGAGGTAGTACCATGCTGTATTGCACCGGAATTGTGTCGGCACGCAACATAAAAATAAATGTTATCTTCAAGAGCAAAATGTGTTTCGACATTGTTGTCTGTTCTGATCTTTTTTATAGTAGAGAGAGGCAAACTGGCATTCGAAAGCTTTTTACGGCTACCGACGCACATGAACATTTGCATAATTACCACGCCGATGCGTTGCCCCCATTGCCTCCTCCCCTAATGGGCCACCGGCCGACAAACCGTACGAAACGCGACACTGAGGATGTCACTTTAAGCCTGTATCATGTGAGTGAGATGTACCTCCGTGGTGTCGGTGCATTTTCGCTGAGGTACATCATGGCACTGCCTCTTAATAACGCTACGAGGCCTTTAGGAGCACGCAAACTCTGTTATGTATTTAGGAGCATAAAGCCTTACGCAGAAATATACAGCGCGTGGCAGTCGCAGTGCCAGGGGTTGCTGGAGAGCTTCACATTACCCAGCTTCGGCATGTAGTCTAGGGTCCGTGAGGGTAGCGATGGAAACATATTGTTGTCCAGATATCTGAAAACGGATGTTGCTATTATTGTCATTGTTAATTACCCTGCCATGTTCCATTGAATATTATGATTGTTATTAGTAGCCTACCGCATCCCACTGCTGGTAAACGGCCTCTCTATTATAAACGAATAATATAATAAGTATAATTGATAAATAAGAATACGATTATTGCTATTTTTATTATTACTTGCCCACCCTGTCCCATTGCTGGGCAGAGGCGTGTCTATAACAAAAGCAAAGCACAATAAATAAGGTAGGTTTTATGTACAGGTAGTACCATGCTGCATAGGAGGAGGTAGTGTCACGCCGCACAGAAGGAGGTACTGCCCAGTATGGTGCATGACACTACATCCTCCTATGCAACGGAATTGCCAGCATGACCGGGGAAGTACTTCTCGCTCACAAGATACCGGCGTCAAGTGACAGCGTTGCTGACGCGTTTCGTGTGGTTTGCGAGTGGCCGGTGGCCCATTGGGGAGGGGGGTGATTAGAGGGCAACGCATCGTAACAATAATGCGAATGTAAAGGGGGGTCGGTAGTAATCAAAAGTCTCCGATTGCTCGTTTGCCCCTTTATGCTATAGAAATAATTTTGAGTTAACTACTTAAAGGACGAATAAATCCGGCAGTTTGAAGTAAACATGAGGAATAAAACCTCATACTTCACTTTCTTAATTCGCTTCCGTTCCTTTCACCAATTGTTTTTAAGGAGTAAACTCCAGTTACGTTTCAGAGCTGACAGGATAATGAGGGCATTGAGAGTACATTAGTGACTGCGCACACACCTGTGCACTATAATGTGTCGGATGCAATTAGCTAGTCTGCATATGGCCGCCTTAGCCGATATTCAGTTGAGAGGATATAACATGACCGTAAGAGCAAAAACCAGTTGGTAATATGCTACTGATTCCTTTTCCTTCCTAAAAAAACGCGAGAGTATAAATATTGATAATACATAAAACCAGCATTTTTACCGTGGTTTCACCCGCACGACTCCGTTCCTATAAATCGTAGCGTCATGGTGTAAAAAATATAGCCTTCCTAGATAAATGGACTATTCCATTTAAGGAGATTTTTTCAAATCGCAGTCGCGAGACATATACTTACAAAGTAGTCAAATTTTTCAGATTTATAAATGTCTTGAAATGAACTTCGTGTATTTGATTGTCAGATAAGATCAACGTTGTCAAATTCTCTAAGCCGTTAAATGCAGAGTAGTTCAGAAATCGCAACTTGTTCTTTGATAAGTCCAATTTTTCCAGGTTCGTACAATTCACAAACAAATCATCAGGCAGTTGAGATATGTAATTATCCTTTATATCCAAATTGCGTAGTTCCATAAGAGTTTGGAATTCCAGTCCCGTTAGCTAAAATTATAGCGATAAAAAATTAACGGTTAATTTCACTCGATGAATAAAAACATTTTTTATTCAATTTCCGCTATTTAGTAAAAATATTTTTTTAATACATATTCAGGTGTACAAAAAAATCTATATGTCGATAGTTAATTACCCCCCTAATGATTTAAATATTTCAAGTTGTATAAAGATAGTTTTTATTCATTAAGTGATATCATAAATTTCTAACACGAAGGGACACTACACTCCATCAACTGTAACAATTATTTCTTTACTAAGTACTCCCACGAAAATGGTAGTACTCAATAGTGGATTCGTTGAGATTTTATGATATCAGATCACGATGACCAGATATGTTTCTAACAAGACTTTGCTATTAACATTTACTGTTTCGAAGGAAAAGGCTATAGTATAGAACGCCTTAGAAGAATTACAATGAAGTGTAGACTTTGTATGGTTTTTTTCTAGTTCCTCACCCAACATGCGCCTTTTGCTTATTTTGTTGAACTTATTTTGCAGTAGTTGCCACGAGAAGGACCTGTTTGTGACAGTGGTTAGCAATACCAACTAAACCCCTACGGGTGCCATCAGCCGCTATAAGTGAAGGGTCCCGGATCTGCAGGCAACAGGACCACTCCAGCGACAGGCTGGCCTCGGCGAAAAGGCCAGACTTCACCTCCTCGGAGACTGTCCGGCTACTCTAAGACAGTCCCCACGACGCCGTGTCATTGGAAGTGGACCGGGTTCCCATCCCGGCGCGACACGGAACACAGGGGCACTACTGAAGGCGCTGCAGATAGCGCCTCTTTCGTACCCCCATTTGTCGTCGGTGGGGGGAGGCCGCGTCGGCAGCCTCCTCTCTCACCCGCTCGTCGGCTTCCTTCT
>JAFELO010000261.1:1033122-1051769 GCA_017140195.1 Eumaeus atala | reverse complement strand
TAGACGTCGATCAAGTTGTTCTTCCATGTTGCCCATGAAATATATTTGTAAAATATTATTCTGTGTATCTTCGAAAGGTAGTTATGATCCAATTCGATGGTGAATCTGTCCTTGTATCTACAAAATAAAAACCAGACAGTATTAACTGGGTAACACTTTTTCTGTGGGAGAGTAGAGTTCAGTATTAGCAAATATAATACATACCAATAGATAAAGTAAGTTATTCTTTAACTACATTCTATGTAATTACAAAAATAAATATCTTAAATGTCGGATTAAATCCTCCTTCTTCGATAATGTCTGCCCCAAATGACGTCATTTGGAAACAACTATTGTATTTTCGAGTATTTGCAAGAAAGTGGCGTGATTCTTGTGTTTCGCCACAAAGCAATGAATACAGTGGATCATGTGGTGGAGTCAACACTGGCAATTTCACTTTACCATTAAGGCAGCATAATCCAAGCGTTTCTCCGGAAAACTTCAATGCACCACAATACTCGCAAACAACGTCCATTTGCCCAATGCAAACGCTAGGATGCAAGCTGTAATCATTGCTGCAATCGTATCGAAACGCTGCTCGATTCAAATCACCTAAATATCTTGTTCTGCGTCGCAAATTATCTATTTGTTGCCTTATGTTGTTCACTCTACGATTCTGCATTGCCAACCGAGCTGTTTCACGGGCTGCTTCACTTTGCTCTCGTGCTTCTCAGTCACTTGCGGTGGTTATAGTCGGTTTACGTCGATACCTTATGGCGCTAGCCACGAAAACCACCGGATTTCGTTCAGGCCTAACAACAGCGAGTAAATGCATAGCCCCGCGTTTAAAAAAAAAACTTCATAATCAGAGCTTGAATATTCGTAACGTTACTTGCTATGAACTTTTCACGTGATATGGGAGATTTCCTTTTAGGATGCTACGTCCGGGCAGAGGAAAACGTAACCCTATTAATATCTCTCAGTCATGTACCTGTCCGTTTATCACAAGCATACATAATATGTAGCACGCAAGTAGAGTGGCCACTTGTATGTGAGTACTGTCAAAATGGGGCTTTCTATTTTCCTATTCTCACAGGAGGTACCAAAAATGACATAGTAACAATCACACGAGTGTTTCACCAGCCATTTGTCTTACTTAATGACAAACCGATACTATAGGCACTGACACATACAGAGGCTGTGAAGTTTTGGAGTCTTGGGCGGGTACCCGTATGAGTGGCACACGCCAGTCATATGTCAGTATTTCAGTACACACCAATAGCTCTATAAATAAAGTTTATTTTGTTTTATATTTGATAAAATTCTGGGAACATATAACTGCGCCAGGCTGGCGGTGTGAGGATGATGTATTACGTGTGAAAAGTGAATATGTAAATAAAACCAAATATGGCGCTAATTTATGTATTTATTCCAGGTACATCTCTATTGTATATCTGATTATATGAAATAATATTTTCCTATTACTGCGAACGTAAGAAGGAAGCGTTTATAAACATCCTTATCAGCGATCGTGTCTTTGGCTGTATTTAACTTAATTGGAAAATTGCTTTTAGGAACTTTATATAAATACTAGCTGTCCAGACCGACGTTGTCCTGTCAAAAATTAAATTCATTGTCATTGTAACATTTAAAAAAATGCGAACAACTCTTATCACCCACGGGCATGAAAGTAGATAGTAGCCGATTCTCGGACCAGTAGATAATGCATATCAAACTTCGTAAAAATCGATAAAGCCGTTTCGGAGAAAAAGGTAACTAATATTGTGACACGAGAATTTTATATATAAGCTTTCTATGAATAAATCTACGGAAATAATATAAGGGTGAGTTTGTTTGCAGATTCGAAATTTGTTTGAATAGAACGTGTTATAAAATATAGTATTATTTCGGGATATGTTCACATTTTTATAGTTTTAACTAAAACTAAGGGTTAACTTTTTTAGGTAAAGTGTAAAAGTAGATAAGAGAAACGCCGCAATCGTATTAAAGTATGATTTAACCGCACCAGATTTTTTTTGTAGTGTGGTTAAATCGCACTTTAATACGATCTAATGACTCTATCATAAATATGTAATTATTTTTTTTGGTTTGGTGGTTGTCCAACCGTGGCCTAGAATGTAACGTTGTCGTGTTGATATATTTTTGAAAAGTATAGGTGGAAAAACCAGGAAACAGCAATTTCTACAAATTATTATTTGTAGCTAATGTTAAACCGTAGTATTGCTACAATTGGGTAACGGAAGCTACACGTGGGATCTTTTAGAAATTCATACAAGCATGATAGGAAAAAACTGTAGCATTTCTACGTTGGCGTAGTAGATATAATACGTAGCATTTTCTACAAATAATTCCTTGCAAGATAGAAAAGTCTGTAGCATTGCTACATTTGTGTAGCAAGACGAAGCATCTTCTACAAATTTATAGAAATTTTGATTTTTAGGCCGATGTAGCCTTGGGCTGTAATTGGCATTGTATTAACACATGAAGCAAAAACTTTGGATTGCTATTTAAAAAAATATGCAGACGCAGGAGTATAAAATTTGGCACACTTATAGTTTATGTGTTATGGAAATGCAGAACGCTAATATTGTATTATAATACGCATTTAAATGATAATAATTGAATATATAAAATGAATGTGAGTAGCAACAGATAGGTCATCTTGGCGTTCATTGAAAGAGGCCTATGTCCAGCAGTGGACCGATATGAGCTGACGATGATGATATAAAATTATAAAACGTTACCCTCACTACGGTATGCGCACATTGTTAAAACTTTTGTAATACACTATTTGTGACACTGGCAAACATATTATAACGGATCGTAAACATATTATAACAGATAGTTAAACATATTATAACGGATAATTATACATATTATAACGTATAGTATAACATTTAGTTTTATTATATAGCTATGATAAAGTTGTATTCGAAAGCGTGTTGGATGGCGATAATATATTTTAATATTTGCGAAAATTATTTTTAGCCGTATTATATTAAAGTCGAAAGGGAGAAATTAAAATTTCATTGAAAACATCTTGAGAAATTATCAACTCAACAACGATGATTACTTTTACAAATTACAACCTTTGAAAATACAATTCAGAATTTGACAGAATTGATATTTCATTTCATCCGTGGTTGATAGAAATTGAAGTGAAATACAGTAAACCTACTGTCATTATAAATGTGAAATTTGCATATATATTTGTCATTCTCTCACGCCAAATTTACCGAACAGTTAGATTGGTTCGTTATATACATATATAATGATCGATATAGGTTACAACGTAATAAAATAAAAATACAATCTATAATAATATTATAAAGAGACATTTGATTGTTTGTAAATGCAAACATGCATTGGCTCCGAGATTATTGGACCAATTAGATTTTTTTTCTGTATTACAAACCTTACATTATTAGTGATGTACGTAGATACCCTATTTGTTCAAAGCAAAACCTTATTTAGCTGCAGAAATTATTGACAACTAGCTGTCCCGGCAGAATTTGTTTTGCTATAATTTGTTACCACTTCAAAATTGAATCATCATCACCATGAATTTATAATTTTTATATTTTGCTAAACTTGTTGACATATCCGTGCGTGCACAAACTCATATAACGTAGGATTCTAACTGTAAAATGTTTCTTCCAATCAGTCCAGCAGTTTCGGAGCCTGTTCAGTTGCAATCAAACGGGCAAACAATCTTTATAATATTAGTATAGATTATATTTTACTTGTCAGATAAAGAAAATTAAACGTTTGGGCTCAAATGAAACTAAACTGGCTACACATAAATTCTAAGATTAGAAGGATAAGTTATTAAACATTTGATCAAAGTAATTCACGATTGTGACACATTTGTGACATACGGACAGACGATATGTTAAACAAGAAGACAACAAAAGTCTTCCGAAAAAAAAGGCCATTTATATAATTAATTAGGAAGAGGTAATGCCAATCGTGCGATCTGTGAGTAGCTGGTGGCCCATTGGGGGGGAGGACGAAGGAGGGCAACGCATCGGCATCGTAATTATGTGCCTGTTCATGGGCGTCGGTAGTCGTAAAACGCTCTGATTGCTATTTGCCACACTATTCAATAAAAAAAATCCATAGCATGCCACATGTCAGGCCACACGGACTCTTTCTACTAGCACAAACGCATATTATAACATAGCCATTTTTGATATCGATATTAATTAATTAAATGAATATTGTGAACGAGTGTCACCTGGCGGTCGTGGCAAACAGATATGTCGATGGTGTAGCAAGTAAGCCTCTCTTTAATTGTTAAATAATATTTCAAACGATGCGACGTAATATTTCATAAGTTCACACTTCCAGGAGACACAAGTAGCAAGTTCATATTAAGGTGTTCCGACGACATCTACTTGTTTCTATGTTTAAATATTCAAGCTCACCTTGTAAGGAGAATGGTGGAGGATAGTGCAGGGGTGTGATGGTTGCGTGGTTCCCTTGTGGCCGCCCGTCGCGCCCAAAGACAGAACCTGTGGACAATTAATCATACGCTATATAACACATTAATAACGTCCCTAGACTCGTCGCGGTGTAAGCTGTAATAAATGTTAATCAATGATTTATGTAGAGTCTACTAAGTCAAAAGTTATTATTTCTATTTAGTTCCTGTTTATAAATAATTATTTAGACGTTGGCTGAGTGATGGTTATGTTATTTATATACGAATGTTATGTTAGAAATAATAATATTTTGTTATTTATTTAATAGCGCAAAATACACATAATAAATAAGCAAAAGCCGTAACTAATTCCATGTTATATTGATTCAAATCTTTTGACAAACGTGAGATGTTATTTAATCATAAGTAGTAGCACAGCCATGTAAAGAAAAATACACGCTCACGTGCACACATATGTAATAAATAAATAACTTATTGTTATAGGATTAAACCTCTGTCAATCATATTGGCAGTGCCATTCACGCCACTTTCGTGGGGTAGCAAGTAGGCAAAATAGGACCTGAGTAAGAGAGGATTGCAAGCATAAGATTCCAACATACTGGTTCAACTTGGGAGAGAAAAGGGCCCATCCATTGAATATGACAAATTGTATAGATACGTCACTGCATGTTAGGTACAAAGTTACATATTACTTCACCATTTTCAGTATACTTAACAATATTACCGTAAAGTTTACAGTAATATAGGTACTGTTAATATTGTACTAGCCAGGTAGGAAGTATGTATAAACGTATTGGACCTTACTAATCAATATGAAGTTAGTCTGAAAATATACGAAATATCTATCAAATATCAGCGTTCATTGATGTCGATTTATCGTAATGTTTGGATTTCTTAGAAAGGGGGCCGTGGCGTCGACTGACGTCATTGGAGTATTTATTACGTAAACCAAATGCGCGGTTTCCTAAAGAAAGAATAGCATCAAAACGTCAGTTTGGTAACGTTCTAGTGTCGTTGTATTATAGCCGCTTTATGATGGGTCATCTTTCCTAGGAAACCATAACTTTATTCAGAGCCCCAAAGCCAATCAAAATGTTTTTTAAATTTAATTTCAATTAAAATTGGCAATTACGCGATGATGGTCGTAGATTCAATTACTGTTTATTTCATCTGCCTGCAACGACAAAACTCGAATGAAGTGGCCAGGGAGCAGCGTTCATGATTTTAAAACAGTGCAAAAAGAGTTGTTCATCAACAATATAGACTTTCTAGATAAAAAGGAAACCATAATTTTCTCTTCCCTTCACCAAAGATTAATTTCTAAGACTGAAATAATTATTAACACCATTACTATGTTTTTTTTTTATGATATTATTTATGAAATGTCGAATAAGTGATGTAGAACAGTAGAGTAATGCGAACTGATCGGATTATTGCAATTGAAATAAATTGTGGATCGTTACAATTAATATATTATTTGCTGTTATTGTAATGTAAATAGTTGCAGTATGTATAACATTTGTTAATTGAAAATGTGTGTAATGTTAGACCAAATGTAAGAGTCAGAAATAGAGGCTACTTGATTTCATTTGATTTCAATTAAAATAGTTGTATTTTTTACGATATTGGATATAGATTTTTGAATTCATTGTTGTACTGTTAAAGAACTATTAGCATTAACTAAATAATTATTTATTTAATACTTCCATAAGCTCCATTGGGAGGATTGTAGGAGGACAACGTATATGCGGATGTTTCTGGGCGCCGTTAGAGAGTACCAGCCCGTCTGCCCTACTATGGTATAAAAAGAGTTTTAGTAATAATTGCATCCAATACTAATATCAATTCAAAATTAACAATGTCCCTTTTTTATAGTGGCTCTAAATCCTTTTGTCTATTTTTTGTCATCCAATCTATGGCTTATGAGAAGCCACAACGCCTAAGGTTCATAGCTTAGTACGTTATAAACAGAGGGCCTAGCATATACGTGTCAATCAATAATGAAATATAGAGGCAGATATGAAGCTGATTATCGCGCGCCGTAGAATAAAATTTAGATTATAATTGTCCATTACTAAACAAATAAACCATTGATTTACAAAAATGTAAGACGCGATATGATATTGAAGTGTCATTCTAAAGTATCCGTGATTGTACGTTAAGATATTTTTTTGCAAAGTGAACTATACGCGTATGATTTTCAGTCGCTTTTAAAAAGCAGATTCGACTTGAAAGAAGTGCGTAACTTAAACATGGTTATTGCAAAGTCAACCTTACACACATGAGTTCAAGTTGTTTTTACAATAAATAATTTCACATTGTGCATGTTTTTTCGGGTTTTTTTGAAACGCTGAGACGACCATTACGGTACTTATTGTACATTCTGAGTCCCTAATATAATACTTTCTAAATTACTCTAAGTATGACGTTTTTGAGCATAGGTGGACAAACGAGAAATTGGAAACATTTAGTGACTACCAACGCCCATTCTGCACGGTTAATCGTTAGGCAGTGTCATTGCCCTCACAAACAGCTTGAAGCGCATTGACGATCACTATTAAGGCATGTGACTATATAATGTGAAGTTATATTTAGGATAAGACAAATAAACTCATTTCTTGACAGTCAGAGGCAGTGCCATGCTGCATTGCAGCTGAATTGGGCCAGCATGTTACGCAGATACCTCTCGCTCACATGATATCGCCTTAAAGTGACAGAGAAGAGAAATCTCCTTTGTTCGCTATAATTTACAAAATCGCCACCCATGAACATCAGCATGATTATGCCGATGCGTTGACCTCCTTTTCACTCCCCCCCCATTGGGCCGTCAGTTTCACACACACCGCACGAAACGAGACAACGTAGGCGTCACTTTACGGTGCTATGAAGTGAGGAGAGGTACCTCCTCGGTCGTGGCGGCCCAATACCGTTCCACAGGAGGACGCAGCGTTATGCACCATGCATGGCACTACCTCCATCTATGCAGTATGGCATACCTCTTACAGAATTTCTAGTTTTTATCAGTAATATTCCAGCACCGTCCCATAATCATTTCACACATAACTTCGCTGTCATCGTATGTACTGTATGTTATGTCATGTTTAAATTATGGGCATAGTCCCATAATATGGAGGAAAGTGAAGACTATACTGATAGATGGAGTTAGGTAGATTAGTAAGTGAATTTGGTGCTAGACATTTTCAAAGAAGTCAAGTGTCCTCAAGTCAGGCTAACGGCTAAAACAATTAGTAATAACTCGACACACAATTAGTGAAACACTGAAGTAGTTAGTAGAATGAAGTAGTAGAACTACCACCACATACGGAACTCACTTGTCATAATTAATCATACTTGCACTTATTTTAATTAAAAGATTACAACAGCTGGGCCCAACAGTTTTTCCCGCGAAAACCGATCCTAAGGAAACAACAGATTTCTTAAAAATGATGTTTAATTTCCATGTTAATTCAGGTTATATAAAACCTACTCGTGTATATAGATAGATATACGAGATCTATACCACATGGTACAGATATAAAGAAAAGCTAAGGATTCTGAAAGCCCGTACATGGATGATATTTGAAACAAAAGTTGGCTGGGGCAATCGATTCACTTTCACTAATTCGTTTCAATAACACAAAATTTCCATCAAAATCTGTTTAACTCAGTAAAAATCCCGGCAAGCTTCAGTACAGTTCTGACAAGAGTGAACCCGCAGGGCACAACTAGTAATAGCTCCAATGTAGCTTAGACGAATGACTTCTTACACTTTAAAAAGTTATTTACCATCTTTTTTTTTGTTGGCCGTCGCTGTGTTCGATAATAAATGATATTATTTTTCGAGTTCATCTAGAATTTTTGTAAGACAAGTTCAAGGCTATATCTTTCGACTGTGGCTATAAATATGCTCTTTTGAGCTGCATTGATTATATCTTTAATATTATTTTCGGGTATTTTTAAATTAACCATCACTCGCCGCCAATTTGTACTTTCACAATATATTGGAATATTATTCTTTATCTTTTTTCATTAGTGTGCGATATTTGTTTACTTATAATTTTGGAAGTAATCAAAATACGTCAGTAATTTATGAGATTCCCCGAGTTCCAACTTCATGTTAATTATAAAACAAATAGTAAAATATTAAGTAGAATATGTTAATTTAATACGTTGACTGTCAACCGTCGGCACATGTTTCTGAATGTCATGCGAACTGATGGGATTATTGCAATTTAAATAAATTGTGGATCGTTACAATTAATATATTATTTGCCGTTATTGTAGTGTAAATAGTTGTAGTATGTATAATATTTGTTAATTGAAAATGTGTGTAATGTTAGACCAAATGTGTCAGAAATAGAGGCTACTTGATTTCATTTGATTTCAATTAAATTAGTTGTATGATGTACGATATTGGATATAGATTTTTGAATTCATTGTGTACTGTTAAAGAAGTATTAGTGTGAAACACATTAGCAATAATTAAATAATTATTTATTTAATACCTCCAAAAGCTGTCACATTTGGGAGGATTGTAGGAGGACAACGTATATACGGATGTTTCTGGATGCCGTTAGAGAGTACATGCATCCAAAAGCTCGTTTGCCCTACTATGCTATAAAAAGAGTTTACGGTATAAAAATCAACAATATCCCTTTTTTATAGTGGCTTTAAATCCTTTTGTTTATTTTTTTGTCATCCAATCGATGTGTTATGAGAGGCTAAGACCTCTAAGGGTATCCTAGCTTACTAGTTTATAAATTTCTATGACCCATATGAGTAAAAGCAAAGCCTCCTTAATTAAAAATAATTATTATAACTGGACAGACAGGTCGCCAAAGTCGTCTCTCTTAAAAAAAGGCGTTAATATGTCAAAATTTCGCTATGGGTACCGTGCGTTCGAGCAGGAAATATATCCGTAAAACATTAGCTGAATGTCCCGCACGTATTCAATTCACATGTACGCAAGTTTCGTATTTATACTATTAGTAAGTAAGATGTAAGACCACAATTGGATGATTGACAAACTTGGATAGATTTATGGATGTTTGTTTCTCAGTCGCGTCAAAGTTACTTAACGGATTTTAAGGAGAGTTGAAAATGTTATGGCTTATGTACCAGTTATACTGGTATAAGCAATAAGCTATAGAAATTTAAAGTTTTGCGTGTGGTTTTGTCTGTTGTCAATGAGAACGAAGTCCCATGCAACAGCTAGTAATAAATACACAGATCATTATTAATTGCTCGTAAAATAGATTGCCCTGAAAGTGCACGTTTGCATCCACTAGTTGGGGTTGGCTTCGGGAGAAATAAGGATAAGAGACGGTTGCAAAATACCATCCTGCGTGTTCTGCGATTTAGATTTCAATTAGCACAGAACGGTAATTTTCCACCGCGCTTTGGTACATATAATTAAAAACATGTTGAAACAATTTTATATTAGCATATTGGACAAAAGATCAAGGGGTCAATCGACGTTTCAATAAATTATCATTTGAAAGGTCACACATGAGTGGGCGCTCGAGAAGCAAACACTCCACTACCGTAAGAGAGCTTAGGGTTTACAGGTATTGCTTTTTGTCACCATGTGATAACATATCTGTCAAGAGCCTGTGACAGCTGATGCATATGTTAGATACATATAATATCTAGTAGGGTCCCTAAAGGTCATAACACATTTTTTGTCTCACTCTTTGATGTGTTAGAGCCGGTTAATATACGCGTAATGGTGTTCACTTAGGGTCCATCACCTAGTATGGTCACACAGCCCTTTATATGTCATCCTGACATAAACATTAACTTAAATAAATATACAAGAGTGATCTTTACTTTTCTTAGATCAAATAGGATTAAAATGATCTAGTTATGTAGGCTAGACTGAACAAGAGCGTAAACTCTGTGTATAAGCATAGAATGTGGGCAATGGCAACTGTCTGCAAGGCAGATTTTTAATGGGCTAGACACGTATACATGATGCCTCTTACGATACAGATTTCGCAACTGTCACCTGTTAGGAGATTTTGTCTGTCTTTATATTTTCTATTATCGCTTTCTCCCTGATATGTTTGACGTAGGCGATGAATAGTCATCCTATTGTCGTGGGTCAATCAAATTTACTTAAAAGAAAAATATTACCTATCCTGGGTGTGGTCGAATGTCATCACGCGAGTAACAATAAACGAATATGAGAGATCTTATTTGAGAGCAAGAAAGCTGGTGTTTGGTTCCACAGATTATCATCCCTGCGACATACGAAACCAGATTGGTTTGCTTTAAAGTTTTATAAGATTGTCCATTGGGTGCTTTTAGGATTCGACTAGTAATTACATTTCGATTGAGATGAATATTTTACAGTGCATGTGAGCTAGTATTGTATGATTGATGGAACCGATATAGACAGGAAGAAGAATGGCCACCAAGACTGAGCTCTGGGCGACATGATATGGAGTACCTCATATTATCACCCCTTATCGTCTGATCTTTACCCGTAGCTTGATTTTGATTTATTACTTAGGATATTATAGGCATTGGACGTTGTCTGGCTGAGGTGATGATTATTCATTATTCTATATCTAATTTTCACCAGAATCTATTTTTGAAGAAAATGTTTTTTTGTTATTTCCATAGTTTAGTGTTAACCTGAATTTAAAAAATGCTAGCGACGCAAATACCTGCATCATTGATTATTGCGGAACGTATATTATATGGGTTAGCTCTAGTCCCCCATTTCCCGCGAACGATAATAATAATCGACCCCTCAACTTGCAACGTATTTATGCCTTTGGCACGACGTGTAGAGCATAAACGTTTTGATTGCTTTTGTCGTTTCTTTTTCTTTTTGTGAATTTGGCAATACATCGTTGAGTTCAGCTATGAATTCTGTCAGGGTCATTAATATCTTTCAATCGCCTTTATTGTTAGTGAGTTTAGGTCAGGGCCTCCGTTTTCAAGCTTAATTTAATCAAATCTACGTCTAGTATATATCGAATTAAGTCGCTTTGAGATTCTTAGAATTTTCTATAATCTATGATATTTTTTAATACTCTTAGTCTCTAAGATTTTAAAGTGTTATTGCAAGCGTAACTGTAAGAAATATGTTTTTGTATAAAAAAAACTAGAACACTATCTGTAGAAACGCTTTATGTCAAGATAACGTATCGATCGATTAAGGCATCCTTCACCTTTGCGCCGCAAGAAATTACGGTACCTGTAGTAGCAGCCTACTTTATAGCAGGCTGTTTTTGTCGGACATTGTGTCGGAATACAATGTTAGATTTCATGTTATTGATATTCTTGACTTATCGTGTAATTAATCTTTATGGAATGAAATATTTAAGAATTAATAAATTAATAATTATTAATACAATAGTGATACCACTATAACAAACTAGAATGAGAGTGCGTTGTACATTTTTAAAATATAGATAATAATAAGGTAACGTAAATATAATGAAGTAATACAGCCGTCGTTAAAGAGCAAGTTACAACATATAATTAACAATGTGAATTGAAATACAGTTGGCCCGAGACTGTCGAGTTTGCCCTTTATGCTCAGAGAGACTCACAAGTTATGATTCTGCAGCAAAATAAATACATCGACACAAGATAAGCTGAAGCTTTGTGAGAAACGCAAACATTTTTGGTCAACTTTGCACGAAAGCCAAAAATAATAAATGAACCCAATTTGTTTAATCAGCCAGAGATACGATACCTCCTTGCCGATGGCGGGCAACCCGTTGAGGCCATTACATGGTGGTTCAAGGCGTACGACGCTTTTGCGCGAACCACGGAAACTGGTGTCGCGTACACGCACCGAGGAGCGCCAGGTGGAGGGCGGGTCGTCGCGGGAGCCGCGCGCGGACGCGGCCCGCCGGCCTGTCCCGGCGCCCGGCGGCGTCACGATCAACGGCACTTCGGGAGGCCCGCGCTCCTCCATGCCGCTGCCGCGCCAACGCTCTCACCGAAACCCGCCGTGCTCCGACGCCTCCAGGTGCTCACATTCCAGCACGGCTCTCTCGTAGGCCGACGCCGACTCCAGAAGAGCGATTGCCGTGTTTTGCATAGATGCTCGATTCGCCTCTACCTCCTCTGATCCCGAAACTACACCGATTTTAAACTGGTCAACTTATATTATGACAAAACGTGATACTATGTACTATGGTATGGTTCTATCTGACGCAATATAATATTTACTTAATAATACCAAGTATATAATAGTGCATGAAATGGATAGTCTGGGTATTGTATCGAAAGTTATAAAATAATTCATTAATTCTGAACGAAGAAACAATTTGTAGAACTATCAGGCTAAATTAATTGCTTTTATTTTGGTATTGCATCTATGTTCTAAACATAATGAAAGAAAATAAAACATTTTTCCTGGTGTTTTTCAAAGTGACGAATCGATTTATGGAGAAAGATATTTTATTTAATTATTACTCTTACAGATTATATTATTATTAAAAACCAATACTGTTTATTAAAAAAAGCAAATATAAAATTAAAATTATTGTATATTTAGGCGAGAAATTAGCTACGTAAAATATCATTATCAATCATCGTTGATAAGCTACTCATTATAAGATCTAGACGCTGAAGAGTTGCTGAAGCTGTGTTCGAGAGCCACTCGGCAACAGCCTTGGAATTCATGCATACGTTTATCGACATTAACTTCGCTTGTGTATTTTGCGTGATTCGAACACATTAAAAAAGAGGCCAGATATAATATTGTACATTTTGGCTCCACGTCGACTGGCGTGTCGCTAGTCCCCGCCGTTGAGTCTACACAGACAAAGAGAGGGCGTTGAACAGCCATCTACTATAAAATATGTATACGTAAGCTTCAAAAGCTTTAGGTGTGGTGTTGTCATTGTAAAATTATGAGACCTAATGTTTTAACTACGTTAAAATTCACGTAAAACCATGAAATGTATGACATTTTCATGCTAGTTATATATTATTTCCATGTATTATATATATATATATATGTATATATATATATATATAATACATGGGAATAACTACATAATGCTCTATAGATAACCATGGCATGACATCGAGTCCCACATAATTGGCAATATTTAAGGCAGAGTAATTCAGGCGTCAAGAAATAAAGGAAGACTATGGGATGAATAAATTTGGAGCGCGGTAACAGGGAACGTCTAGTTGTTTAAGTTGTGGTATGTAATTAATGAAGATCGGATGGCAGAGGGCCACTAAGGTTCTAGAGTGGAGGCCGCGTTTAGGAAAACGAAGTGTTGGTCAATCGTTCACCAGGTGGGAAGACGAGCATCGACTTTCGTGCAGTAGTTGGACCGAGATGGACGCGAATAGCAGGAGATCGGCCGTCTTGGCGTTTATCGAAGGAAGCCTATGTCCAGCAGTGGACAGATAAGGGCTGGTAATGATTATGTAATTAATGTAATTAGTGTCATCTTAAAAAGCAAGTTTATTTGTATATAAGGGTCATGTGAGAGTAAAAATTAAACGAGGCCAAACCTTATTCAATAGTGTTTTAACGGCTGGGCCTATTCATAGCTCTTTCCGCCAGCTTAACGTTCACATTTTCTCTCCAAGATATTACTAGTTTCAATATGTTTATGACATCATTTCTTCACCATAAATGATATAATAACGCTAATTTCTTTATCAAATGTAGGTTATGTAATAAAATATTTTTGTCTTTCTTCAGTCTTAGGTCTCATTCTTTACATAACGAGATTGCTGTTTCCTTCAGAAGTAAACATCACAATGAAGGAATGGAAAAACAAGTTTAATTCAGTTATTGAAGTCGGAAAATATTTTCGAACAACTCTGGTATTACGAGGTTCATTTTAAAAATTTCTTGAAAGTAAATGAAGAGTCTAAGACGAAAATGGGACATGGAATGACGTAGGAAATGTTGGGAGAGAAAAGTTATATAACCACGAAAAATCACCCGAGTGTTAGAACGTAATAATACACGTCTATATAAATATACATATCTTGGATGCGTTTTACAAGAATACATTTTAGGAATAGGTGTGAACTATTTTACAAATAATGGATTACACTACTATATAGATAAACAATACTAAAAAATACTTGTAAATAAATAGGTATATAAACCTCAAAGCATTTAAATAAAACGATGTATAAATAACAACGTTTTTGACGAGAATGGTAATCTTTCGTTTTCTGATGAAAGAATGTCTGAATGAAATGAACTACGGTCTTTAGTTTGCTTTAATCTCAATTATAGTTATGCAAAGCCCTCTCATAGATACGGGAGTGGCTGCATTTTCCAATAGAATCATGTAAATTTCTTTACAGACACAAGAACAGTCTCATGAACAAGATGCTATTAAGTTTCTGTGTTATAAAGTCTGTACATGTTGTCTTTTTTCTTCTAACTAATTTGTTAAGTAAAGCGAGTGATGTTCTTTATTCTTTGTGTTTTTATCGTATCTTAAAGACAAGTGGAGATATACTACAAATTATGAATGAGTTGAGTCTACCAAAAAGCGTTATTATATACGGCATAAACGTTATGCAAAGTATTCAATATACCAGTAAATAAACATAGCCTGTTTCTTACAAGCAAACAATATGAATGATTGCATAGATTCCACGCCATGAACAAACTACCTTCCTTTACTAACAACAATAATTATGTACGTAACGTAGACAAAGAAACCATACCATGGTAGTCATAACTCCAAGCATGGATCGCGTTTTGTCACAATAATAGCCAATAAAATAGAAAACAAATGGTACAAAGGACCGCTAAAGCTCGCAACGAAAATAACGCCAAAAACACCTCTCAAGTGTCGACGCACTGAGCACCGTACGAACTAAGCACAGGACGGAACCACTCAATACTTAATATACGCCAAAGCTGTACGGCCACTTTTAAAGCCCGAATGTTATGGTATAGCGCAACAAAAGGCAGAACACGACCGCCAAATGGATTTTAACAGTTTTTGCTTTTCAGTCGATCGATGAAGCAAGCACTTGTAAGTACGATGAAATTTTAGTGTTTCTAATATTGCGACAAAATGATAAATCACGCTTCGCGAGAGGCGAGGCCCCTGGTACGGATATTTAGATAACAATTCGATGGCAGTGCGAGAGGCAGGGACCGCAGCGTGGTTACTGGACTACGCGGGGCGTTCTGCGGCGCACGCAAGAGGTCGCTGTGCGCGCGTCGACTCCGGCGGAGTCTCCGTGGCGCCCGGCGAGGCCCGCCGGTCCTACCCGAGCAGGCGAGCAGGCATGACCTCACGCCACCCCTTTCCGTCCATCGAACAATTGCACGCATTGTCGCTATGCCGCGCTACTCCGCTCACGTGCCTATATCACTCGTTAAACACCCAGGTGTTTTTGACAACGTGAAAATTATTTATCACATAAACGAAGCTATTTATGTATACGAGTTACGAGAAAGTGTCAAGTTATCACTTAATAATATAGTTGGAAACGCACAAAAGCCTGCCTACGTAATAAAGCTCTTGAACTATATTTTTAATCTACAATAGTCACGCTTTTTTCTTTGTTATTTATTACAATGTACATCCATAATCATGAAGGAAATACGAATATTATTTTAAAAATAAAACAACTGAAATTTAAATACGGAAATGTGTTTTAATCTGGAACAGATTACAGAGTGTGTATTTTAAGATCTAATTATATTGTATTTGACAGTTAAATGCATAAACTTAAAAATAGCAAGTAGGTTGTATGCTAGAAGTGAGATCGATTAGTCTTATAAACGTGATGTATTTATTATAAGCTTTTTGTATTATATTGATTGCAATAATTTATGAATCTTAATGTAAATAAATTATATTTTAAGCTCCAACATACTTTACAAATATATGTATTAAGCACATGACTTATAATTGAATAGCCTTCCAATATGTTTCGAATGAGGTTTGAGCAGTTTAGTATTTTTCTTGCGTAGCCGTTGTAATATTTATTTAGTAAGAATTGCTGATGACGATTGTAGCCCTTATACGTGCCAAATTACACTACTTGTATCAGAACAATAAAATATTTTTTCGGTTTAAGTATATTTAAGTAGGATTTAATTATTTTTATTAGTTTTTTATAGCAAAAGAGAGCGAACGATCAATCACCACCATGTCACCATGGTAGACACCACTGACGCCGCCCATTAATGTCAATGGGTGTCGGTAATTTTTAACAGATGCATTGCATTCCTTCACCACTCACACACTTGTAGATAATTAACATTATGCTCATTTATCATAAGGGGGTTACCCTTATCAGAAGAACTAAGGAGCAAGAAGAGTGTTGGAAGCTCAGAGCAAAACAACAAGTCCCAATGTCGGTAGGATTGTCTTGTGTTACGGTACAACTCCTATGTTGTATCGATCCCTTAGGAGACAGACTAGCCTCGGGGTACTAAAGACGTCACTGATGGCATGCGCGATGATTTTCGTGAGTATTCAGCTCTATAAAATATCCCGAGCCCCACACACCACAGGGCTTCACCAAGAGCCGGCGACGGCGCGTAAATACGTTTCTTGTGTCACCAAAAAAAGGATTCGTCGTAGAGAAGGGGGAAAGGGAAGTATGGCGGCGTACGACCTGTGTAGCATAACTGCAGTTGTCTTGGTTTGGTGCCAATAGGTGGTGCCAAGGAAGCAGCCGTAGAAAGATTTATATTTGACTTCTGACAGCGCAGAGGCTCACGAACAGAAAAATACAACGAGATCCATATATCACCACAGATGATACAATAAGGAACCATTTGAAATTCTACTTTGAATTAATTGATTGTATGAATTAATTAATGAAATGTTCTTGATTATGCACATTACGAATAATTACATGGATGCAATAAAATAAAATAAATGCACACAAAGGTCGCCTTAAATGTTATTTCTTCCATACAATCTTATAATAATAGTAAGCTTTATTTCATTGGAGCATTTCGTTCTGGCACGTATACGTCGGCTCTTAACACTTTTTAGACTAAATAGTAAATAACAAGTTAATCTGTGTACAATATAATAAAAAGACAGTGCAATTCCTAACTAAGTGGTGAAAGTGTTATTTAAGTATCAGTATTACACACTCAGAAGATGGCAGGTGGGCCACTAGGGTTTAGGAAAACCTTCACCAGGTGGGAAGACGATCTTCGAGCAGTAGCTGGTCCGGGACGGTTGCGAGTAGCAGGAGAAGAGTGGTCTTGGCGTTCTTTGAAATAACCCTAAGTCCAGCCCCACCATGGTTCAAGCCTTGTCCATGGTTAAATTACACATTGAATGATTATTGTATTATATTTATAAGTGAAAATGACCTCTCAGAAACTAAAAGTTTTTCAATGTAATTATAAAGTTGAGAAGCTATATATGTAGTTACATGTCTTCCAGCATATACAGGCTTGGGAGATTTTCCAACATGTTTAACTGGAAAGTTGAGCATTTTAACAATTTATTGTATTTTGATATAATAAAACATGAGCATGTATATTACTTCATAACTATTAAACTCAAATAAGAATATTAATTATGACTATGTAAACGTTAACAGACATAATGGGACATTAAACGACCCTGGTTATCGTATTATTCTTAAGGATTTGAATAATTTTATCTATGACAACTTTGAATATTATATTAGTTATTATAAGAATTATTACGATAATGTAATTTAAAATACGTGTGATATATATTTAATTTTCAGTTCTTGAAATGAACTGAATAATAAATATAGTAACTTATTGTAATGCATCATAATGTTGCGGCGCTATTTAATAAATAAATCTGACTATCTATATGCCTGTTTGTGTGAGAAAGCGGAGACCCGCAATTCGATAGATGTAAAATTTCATACGAAAATTTTATGGAAGGATATATAATATTAGTTCACAACTATAAATTAGGCTTGTTAAGATGCATATGTGAAAAAAATAAAAGTGATTGTCACGTGGAGTTAGAAGGTGTTGCAAAAGAAAAAGGAAACTCCTGTTTACATATTGGCAGTTTCCAACAACTTATAATAAAAGTAAATTCATTGCTTATTCAGAAACATTTAAAAATCTCACGAACTCAAAGTGCATAAAACAGCTATAACATCACATGTGAAAATCCACATGGAATATTAATAAGAACACCATAATAAATACACCAAAGCGTAGCATTACACAAATTTTAGTTGATAACCGCATAAATACTAACCCTGAAATAATTTG
>JAFELO010000261.1:958297-998584 GCA_017140195.1 Eumaeus atala | reverse complement strand
TAGTTAATGCTACATTGGAGTGAAATTGGCCTGACACGATCTAGGAGGTACTGCTTGGTTAGATGACACCGCACTGTAAATGGATAGCCATGCTGACGCATTTCTTGCGTTAAAAGCAAATTAACTTCAAATATACGAGGGTGGATCTAAAAGTTCTAAGCCCGACCAAGAAAATAAAAGAAGTGGATCTAAATTTATTTTTATTTTTCGACATAGTCTCCATCTAGTTCAACATACTTCTTCCACCCGACCTGCAACTTGTTTATCCCCTGGCAAAAAAAGATTCCGGAAGGTAGGCGAAATAATCGTTTACTGCGACTATCACCTCATCTTTGGTTGAAAATTTCGAGCCACCCAAATGTTTTTTTTTTTAAATTTGGAAATAAATGATAATCCGAAGGGGCTAAATCCGGCGAATAAGGTGGGTGGGGCAGCAATTCATAGCCACAATCATGGATTACAGACGTTGTTCCAACCGAAGTGTGAACACGTGCATTGACTTGATGAAACAAAATTTTCTTACGCAACATTCCCGGCATTTTTTCTTTTATTTCTTCCCGGAGTCTTCGTAAAAGGTTACAATAGTAACTAGAATTTATAGGTTGACCTTTCGGTAAATAATCTATAAAAATAATGACCTTCGCCTCCCAAAAAACAGAAGCCATGACTTTGTTACTCCACAAAACGACCTTAGGCTTTTTCGGTGTAGGAGAGTCTGATATTTTTCCACTGTTTGGATTGTTGCTTTGATTCAGGAGTATGGTTGTGAACCCAGCTTTCATTCATGGTAACAAATCTAGACAAAAAGTCCTCGGGTTCAGTCTCAAAAAGTTCCAAACAGTCTCGCGAAATTGTGTATCGAACTCGTTTTTGTTCAGCTGAAAGCAACCACCGAACCCACCGAGCAGAAACCTTATGGAACCCCAACTCTTCCGTTATTATGTGTTGCACCCGGCCATAACTAATATTTGTTATCTCAGCTATCTTACCAATGGTCAAACGTCGGTCACCCAGTACGAGATCATAAATTTTATCGATGTTTTCTTTCGTGGTAGAGGATGTAGGCCTTCCACTCCTAGGATCATCTTTAATGCTCTCGCGACCGCGCTTAAACTCAGCTACCCACTTCTTGACACTGGAATACGATGAAGCAGACTCCCCCAAAATCCTCACCATATCTTGATGGATGTCTTTTGGTGATAGGCCTTTTTTATTGAGGTACTTAATGACTGCACGGTGTTCAATTTTCTCCATTAGTGAAAATTGCGTCAGATTGCTTCAAACATATAATCACAGAAAATTTATATTGTGCAGTATAAGAATGAAACTGCGCACAGTAAATCAATATGACACATACTAACAAATGACGGTAGATTTAAAAAGATGTCATAGCTCCATGTAGGTTAGGCCACGAACTTTTAGATCCTCCCTAGTACACCAAGATTTCTTAGGTACGTTTTCCGCCATCTCGCGAAAAGGGCGTGACTCTGTTCTCCGTAGAGTTACAAAAATGTTAATACAGACTACAAAAAAAGGTCCTTCATAACAAACTAAAATAAATAATAATATACAGGTATACGTATTTTGATGAAACTTTAAGGATCTGGTCCGAGATAAACATTTAAAAATTTATTTATTACTATTTATATGAAAGACAGTTCATCGTTACTGAGATGAAAACCTTAAGCAAAATGATTATTATATATATTTAGGTATATAATGATGTCTAAAACATGTCCATTTCATTAAACTTGTAGATCGTGTTTAGACCAACAGTTACGCGCGGTAAAAAACACGTAGTTCAACCGCAAGGTCGTTAGGCCCAGTTTCAATATAAATAAATATATCAGGCAATATATATATAAATAAAAGTATATCAGGCAGACTAAAATTAATGGGGTAGTCTTGAAATAAATCGTTGACTCATTTCTTCGGTCATCTAGTAGAGCTCTTTATAGTTACTCTTTATTAGAAGTCAAGTCTTTTTGGCAATAATTCTTAACAATGCCTTTTACAATGAAAGCTAAAAGTGTAGATTTTGGCTTCTTACGTGCGATTCTTACACTGTATTTGTATAAACAACCTAAATAAAAAAAAGTAATGTTAAAAGCTATAGAAAAGATTTTGAGTTGTTAAATACGACGCCATATTCTTAAGTAATTCACATGACTGACTTACAACCTTTTTTTGTTGACTCGGGGAAACGCATTTACGCGCCTTCATTGCCCCGGGGTGGGGTTCAGTGGTGTGTGGGGTTCACGAAACATTATACAGTGCCGAATAGCCACAGAAACCACCGAGAGTGCCACCTGTGCCGTGAGGCTTTGGTGAGGTGCCCCGGAACAGCAAATCATCAGTCAGCCCCGGAAGGGACCTACGCCACCTCCACAGATGCGGTTGTCCCGCACCACATGCCAACCCCACCGACTTTACTACAGTGCAATGGGGTGATGTCTCCATCCTCGCCCCTTGTCCCGTGCGCAAAAGCGTCGCCACTTTTTGCTCTTTTGTCCCCTCTTCTTATAAGAGAGGTACAAAGAGCGGCACCTCCTCCTGGTCTTTAGTCCCCTCTTCTTATAGGCGGGGTTCTAAGAGCCACCACCTCCTCGGTTCAATTGGCTTCACCCAAGGTGTCTCGTATCACCCCAGGCGACGACAAGGCTTGAACCATGGTGGGGATGACTGACTTACAACCTATTCTTATGAATTACAGCCTATTGTTAAATAGATAAACCACTGTAAATTATATACATTCCTAAAGGAAAACGAGTTATTAATTTTAACAATCGGAAACTATTACGAAAGAATCACTATATAAAACTGGCAGCAGACAATTTGACACTTTAAAGACTAATTAAGACAAGGCCGAGGTCTTAAAGCAGGGTCGGCCAAATAACATGACATGACATGACCCCTACAAACTAATAAATAAAAATCGAAAACAAGTAAATTTAAATCAATATATTTTGTAGACAACTGGGAATTTACAAAATTAAGAGATAATTATTCATGACATTTTTTAACATATCTATGACACTAGCTGACCCGGCAAAGGTTGTTTTGCCGGGTAGGGTAACCAGCCCTCAACACTTAGGGGTATGAAAAAGGAGTTACAAAGAGGGGCTCCTCCTCCTGCTCTTTAGGCCCCTCTTCTTTTAAGAGGATACAAAGAGCAATCACATCCTCGATTCAATTGGCTTCGCTCAAGGTGTCTCTGATCACACCAGGCTACTGAGGCCCACCGCCATTACAAGGTCTGAACCATGGTGGGGTCGTGGTAGGCTACATTATCGAAGTTCTCATAATGATCTATAACATTTTAGAAAATATTATACAGCCTATATTCATCACCTATAATGTAGGATAGAAGAAATATAGGATAGGTCTCAGTAGCCTGGGATAGTCTCAGAGAAAACAGAAAAACTACAGGCGAACAATTCTAGGATGCATAAGGAGTTGGTGGAGCTGCGACAAGACCTAGCTGCCTGACGTAAACATTTCGCTGAGGCACAGTTAAAAAGGCCAGATACTTCTACTGACATGATACCCTCTGGGACTAATTTAGAAGACTTCCTACAGCGGTTGGTTCGAGAAGCTGTAACACACGCCGGCAGGTCTAGAGTCTGAGCTTCTCCCGTAGCCCAGAATCCGTCCCCCACTTGCGGCCGATATGCACGCTGCTACGGTGGAAGAGTCAGGTAACATAGGAAGCGGGAAGAATAGTACTAACATAGAGGGACCTAGAAACACCGCTGAGGAGGTAGACAGAGCCAGCTGTCAAATAAATACGCTTGCGAGGACTGAAATTCATGAAAGCGATAAAGTAGGCGAGGAAAGTATCTGGACAACAGTGTCACACAAGAAAAAAGAAGAGAGGTGGAGAAAAGGGACGGTGGCTATAGCAGCAAATCAGAAGTCACAACGTCTCAAAATGTATATTGCATTCTCCAAGGGCAGCTGCCGTGGTGCTTAATCTAAGCCCACCAGCCACATAAAAGAGCACCTCATGTATGATAGAGAGTTAATCTCGCTCGAATGGGGGCTCGAATTCTGAGCTTCCGGGGTAGATAACGGAGAAAAAGCTGACACGCTTGCTACAAAAGCGCGCGAGGCACCTGGAAAGGACATCATAAAAATTACCAGGTCCAGAATATGCGTTAGTATGCGCATTTCTTGACCTGACGACTGCATAAAAAAATGAAGTATCTGCGGCTGTTGCAAGAACAGGAACGTGTACCGTCGATCAGTTAAAGGTGGGCGAAGTCTCTACCGGCCTAAGTGACCTTAATTCGGTCATAGTTAAGTATCCAGTAAAGGCTGTCAAAAAGGAGCTGGAAGGACAGCTTCTCAATGGTCCGCCACTTCGATGCTTCCGCTGTCTTGAGTTGGGGCACATCGCGGCGAATCGCAACTCGAGTGTGGACCGTAGCCGTCTGCGGTATCTCTGGACATAGCCAATGCTTTTAACAACTTGCCATTGTACCTTGTAATATTGGAAGCGCTACGATTTTATGAAGTACCTCAGTATCTCTATAGATTGATTACGACGTATCTTAGTGGGCGATTAGTGTCGTTCCCTATTCAAGTGTGTCTCTGTGCAGACGACAATTGTCGTGCGTTGTTCCTCAGGGGTCGGTTCTTGTTTTGCTTCTGTGGAACAACGGTTTCGACTAGGTCCTCCGTGGTGCAAATTTACCGGACGTCAATGTTACTTGCTACGCAGATGATACTATTATAACAGTTCACAGATCCAGCTTATGAAAGCTCGTATGCTAGCCGTAGTGGGAGCAGCGCAAGTCGTGTCTTCAGTGTGACGTTTTGAGACGCAGGTTGCTCTCAAGAAGAGCCACGCCGTTTGTTCATGGGCATCAGAGATGTCCCCCTGAGAGTTCATCCATCTTCGTAGGAGGCACATCCATCCCTCTAGAGTCGACCCTGAAATGTCTGGGTCTGGTCCTTGATATCGGTGGACATTTAATAAGCATTTTCGTTACTTGGAGCCCAGACATGTGAGGATTGCAAGCGCGCTCAGCCGACATTCGGGGTACTAATGTAGGTTGCCGCCTCTTTTACATGACTGTCATACAATTGATGGCATTGCACGGGGCGCCCATATGCTGTGACAAGCCTTTAATTAGGGTCTTTTGCGCCGACCTCAGCGGATTATGGTAATAAGTGATATACGAGGATACCACATGATGTCCTGCAAGGCGGCTTGTTTGCACGCTGGGGTCCCGCCCTGGGACCAGGGATCCCGTTGCAGAAGGTCTAGCAAACCTCCACTGCATGATGCTCAGGGCGCACGAAGTTGGAACATTTCTTTTCTACTCAAGACAATCCGTACTTAAGCCACTAGACGGCTAGACGCTGTAACATCCAGGATTTTTAATCCGTGCGAGTCGGCCTTTCCAATTGACCTTGTTACATCACCAATCTTATGTAATTAGTTTAGTAAGAGTGCCGTGACACATTGCAGCTAAATTGGGCTGGCTTTGGACGTACACCTCGCTTACGTGATACCATCGTGAACTACTAACTAAGCCCTCGCGTTCCAGTGACCCATTGGCGTTTAGAAGGGGAGGACAACACAACAGGATGAGAAATATGCAGGTCTATAGACGATGGTGGTAGGTACATGGCTTCGACTGCTTGTATAGAAAAATATTAATAAGTTGCTATAAAATGTGATTTTTGTTTCAGACAATGGAAAAATGAAGAAGTAAAAGCGAAGGCAAATGGAAGGCCCACGTCCGTCAGAAAAGTTCTGATGCGCACTTTCTTCTGGTCGTTTATCCCTGGGGGGATCATGCAAGTGGCGTACGTCGCGACAAGGTAACAATTTTGGCAATGTCTAGTTGCGCCCGGGGGTTTCACCCGCGTAACCTAAGACTTCAATGGTGCAAAAAATTTATGATAAAAAATACAAAATAAAAAATATTTAAAAATTGATGATAAAAAAAAATTATAAATGTACTTGCAAATATTGTAGGCAAGTATGCGTATGTAATGCAAGTGTTCCTTTAAGTAAATAAATAAATTTTAAAAATGCTTTATTTCGTTCCTTTAAAAACAGCATTAATACATTAAACTTAAAACTAGGAAATACAAAGGGGACGGTCTAGCCGCTTTAAGCGGTCTTTTCCAGACAATCAAAGTCGAGAAGTGAAGCGTTCGTTGCTATAAAGCAGCTGATTTAGCTGGCACAAGCATTTAGCAGGGCTTACTGGTAGTAATTCCATTATGTAGAAAGTAGCCCATATGTAATAGCTTTGTCTCATTAGTAAATTTTAAATGTGTTTTGTATTCGTGTACATGAATGATATAATAAATAATACATTTTGGAAGAGTAAGTGCCACGCTGCATAGATAGTGCCATACATGGCTACATCCTCCTATGCAACGGAATTGGGCTGGCACGACCGGGGAAATACCTCTCGCTTACTTGATACCGACGTAAAGTGACAGCGTCACTGTTGCGATTCGTGCGGCTCGTGAGTAGCCGGTGGTAAATTGGGGAGGGGGTGATAGGAGGGAAACGCATCTACGTAACAATCATGCGAATGTCCAATGGCGTCGGTACTCATAAAAAGGCTCCGATAGCTTATAAATTAATTAAAAGACACTACCTCTTCATCATCATTATCAGCCCCTATCAGTCCACTGCTGGACATAGGCCTCTCTCAATGAACGCCAAGACGACCGATCTCCTGCTACTCCCCACCATCATCCATAACCTCAAATGGACGACACTAACTCTTATTGCTTTTAATTTTTGGTTGGTACTCTCAACTTTTGATTAGGTGAAACAATTTGGAGGATACTTTTCTGTTTAAAAGGGTTTACTCTAAAGTTAACTAACATTGTCAACGAGTTATGATCTGATTATGGGGAAGCCAAAAATATTATAAGCACACATTTGTTTTAGGGTTCAGTAGCCAAATGGCATATAACTAAACCATTAAAATTTCGTCATGGCCGTCTGTCCGTATGTAACAGACACTTTACTTGGAAATTACGGATAATATACGTGTGAAATTCATAAACCACTACAAAGGCTATGTCCGGCAATGGACGTCGTCTGACTGATGATGTTGATAATACGGTCTCGTGCGAGAGATGACTTACCCGGCCGCCGACAAGACTCAATGCAGCTGTTCCATAAACATCAATGTCAACCAAATACACAGCTCTTATATCGAAGTCATTAGCCTGCTCAAATCGATTAAACACTCAAATTCTGATTCGATTGCATAGTTCTGTATGCAAATCACACGTGATGAGTCAATTCATGGTTGTGCTATAAATTAATAACTGGAAAGCAAAGGCCGACGTTAGGACCGTGCAATGTGGTCAGGCTCCCACCCAGCTACGGAAATGGCCCAAGTTGGGCGTAAAACTTTTGCCGCACTCCCGGCGGTCATGGTGGGGTTATCCACTCTCATTTATCCCAAAAAAACTGTAGTCCTTGCTAGTATCTCGTTGTTTAAAACAAAACAAAACGAAAGAAGAACCAACAAAAACTAAAATAATTTAATTTAATTATCCTTGTTATGCCTACTAGTAATAGGTAGTGCGATTGTTGTATTACCGTTTATGGAACGCTTTGTCTGTTACAATGACGAGGCCGATGACAACTTCTATATTTGTGGTGTCAGGCTAAAGAAAGGGGAGAGTGAAATAACAAGAGGGCACTTAAATAATGTGTAGGGAGTCAGGAATTGCACGTTGGGGAACTGAACCGGTGAGCAAACCCCCGTGCATCGCCCATGATCCGCTCCGTATACCGAGAGGTGGGTAAGAGCATGGGTGGAGGTGGGTAAGTGCTCGTTTGTCCCCTATACTGTAAAAAAATAGAAGTATGTTCTCTCTTCTTAGATAGTTTCCTACCTAATAAGTTTTGAAAGCGAAATTTAAAAACAGGACATGTGTGTGTCGGGCCACACGCACTGTGGGGTTCCGTAGTTTTTACAACAGCCAAGTCAAGTCTCATAAACATCCGTATGATAGTTATGTGTGCCTTTTCCTCTGTCCCTCCAGTCACGAACGGCACGAAACATGACAACGAAGGCAGTATTCATGTGAGAGAGAGGTACCTCTCCACCCAAGACGATCCAATTCTACAGCAATACAGCATGGCACAACCTCTTTCTAAAAATATATAGGCTCTACTGTCGTTCCGTTCGAATTTCTAACAACAACCGTTTAGATGGTAGAGGGGCGGGGGACGAGAAGACAAATGTTTCGTAACGAAAGTATTTTTGGAGAAACTACAAGGGGCCCTTACTTTGACTACGTAAACTCTAAAAATGTTTTTTTCTTACAAACCGACACTGACAGGAATCATAATGAAAACGACAGATAATTTCGGCGAATCACTGTTTAGGCCTACCGATCACGGTGGGCAAGCATACAGATCCATTGGAAGTGGACAAGTTGTAGTGAACCTCCGGGGGATAGGTTTATACTGTAAAGAGTAAATGATAATGTCAAGATGTTAATTTTTTTAGATAATATGTGACTAAAGTACTAACACATAGTTTTGTCAAATTGCGTATCAATAGATATACGATAATCAATTTATTCTTGTGTCAGAGCTTAGACTCTGTACAAGGATCGTGATTTATGGCCATCGGTTCTCTCTGCCTTACACGTGAAGGATCTGGCGTGAGGATACCTATGTGTGTGTCTATACGTTATACAACAAGGATGATAACTCTTAATTTGATGAATTATGGAAGAGTAAACTGTGAACTGACGACTTGGTTAAGGATGCGGGGAGCCGCTGGATGCAAGTTGCTTGTGAGCATGACCTATGGCGCTATATGCCGTTATCAAGTCAAAGAAATACTAATGTACTGTACTAGAATTAACATTTTATTGCATATCGAATGTAGAACAGAAACCTTCACTACCAAAATAGAACTTAAACGGGGCACAGACCCATCACTCTAACGAGTGCAAAAATAGGTCACACAATGTCACCAAAATAGTTTCGAAAATATGCAGAGAAATATTAAAATAATTAATTTTGTAGAGAGCATTTACATAATGCACGAATCGTACTGATCGGGCTAACAGGACGTTGCCCGTTTATGTGAGTTGAAAAATATAAACGAAATTAAACTTTACGACGCACGTTGCGAGCGTTAACATTTAATAAACAATGCAGACTTTCAGCTGTAAAACTATAAGTTTTACAGCTGAAACTCTGCATTGACTTCTTGTGGTTGCATGTGATAATGTTGATAACGTTATTTTAAATCGTCGATGACACGCTTTACTTGAGCTGTTTGTGCATATTTTTAATTTCTAAATTTTAATTTTGAAATATTTTTTATATTCACTAATATTTTGCATTCAATTAGCTTATGAACTTTTTGGAGCTAAATCACGTTAGGGTAAACCGATTCCTTTCAAGGATGATTCGTGCGGCTATTTAAATTGAAAAAAAAATCCAAATTTCAATAGTTAGGTTAGGTAGCTAGGTTCTTCCCTCTGATTGGGACCCAGTGATAAAAATAATTAGATCAAAAACTAAAGATAACACCTCAAGACAGTAAGATTTTATAACTACTGTCTGCGTTAATCGGAAGAAGTAAATGATTATGATTCTTCGGATTCCTTTAACAACACTTAGGAAATCTGTCATCTCAGTCCACCCGTGATAATGGTTGCTGTCAGACTAATTTCAAATTACCAACGTAGATGGTGACACGGGCGAAATTGAATCACGCTATAAGTTACACTTCACATATCCTTAAAAACATAATGAAGCATCATGTGAAATAAATCTTTTATATGGATACTTCTCGTGTATAATAACCGGTGTTTTAATGTGGGACCCCGTACGGCAGTGTTTAAGTAACCAGTTGCAGTAAAGCTCCTAAAACGTCGTCCTAGTTAAATAAACCGCGATAAAATCCGTAAAAGTGATTTTACTGTCATGAGTAACATTCTCATAAACTTAACATCAATAGAATTATCACAATCCAATAATCAATCAAATTTGATGTTCCCAGAACGTTGGCTCCACTGCTTTTTGCGGAACTTCTTAAATATTGGTCAGTGGATTCCACAATGCCAAAACAGACGGCTGTCTTCTACGCAGTAAGCATGGTGTTAGCTAATTGGCTGGCAGCCTTTCTCAACCACCAAGGCAATTTGTACTGTCAGCAATATGGAATGAAGCTAAGAGTCGCCATAGGATCCCTAATGTTCAGAAAGGTGAGCTCATTAGCGTACAAAGGTAAGTTATTGAAGTAAAACTTCTTTATGCACTCTTGAATTGAAAAGTTGACAGGTGAAGGTCTAACGAGAGCGTTACGAAAACGAGTCCAACGGAAGTTGAGAAGGAGATGGTAGTCCAGATGATAGAAAATAAACGAAACTCGCCCTGAGTTACATTTCGTACATGCTGTAGGGGCAAGAGAGAGATGGATACATATTCTTTTTCTCTTTCTCTCATAACCAGTTTACGTCTCATACAACCAAAAGAGTGTTACTTAAACGCACTTGTATCTTTTTTATTTATGTAGTATAAGTAGTTTTAGTTAAATTATAGCTACATCAAGAACAAATGAGCGGTAGCGGCCTACTACTGAGGCACTGCTCGAAGAAATGGCTGAAATTTTGCATGTCAAATATGCAATTAGTAACGAAATGTAAACATCTACAGGATTGCGATTTTATACTAAAATTATCTTACTTAAACATGTTGATCCTATTCTTGGCTTTATGAGCCTTGAAAATGATTAAGTTAGGTAATGCGCGCATTAACTATCTGGTTTGTTTTCAATGCATTATTTAAGAGAAATAAGTAAATAAAAAGAGATAATTTATTCAACACATTAACTATTTAATTATTTTATACTTATTATATTTGATAATTATTATAAACTTATGGATATTTGATAAATAAATATCATAAATTCCGCCCGGTATCTATTATAGTATTCCCTAGTCGTAGAAACCAGTGTCTTATGGTAAAGTTTACAGATAAAATGTATCACTTTTTATAACAGGAGAGTACGGGTGACATGCTCTTATTTATAACAACAAAGACGATACATTTTTATGATAGAGCTGGTACCCGGCATGAAATTGTCGGGTTGAGAGAACTGAATGCTACATAATATCACAATCCACATATATTTTTATTGCTTTCTCAGCTTTCAACGTAATTTTATTTTTTCTGTACTATTTTTCTGGGTACTTTAAGTGTTTATATATGTACTTTAATTATTTGTATGGATACTTTAACTATTTGTATAGGTACTTTTATATCGCGATAATATTTGAAATAGTCGCGGTGACATTTCAGATAATGCGAATGAACAATGTAGCTCTGGGCACTATTGAAGCTGGCAAAGTTGTTAACATTTTATCGAACGACCTCAGCCGAATGGATCTAGGATTTCTTTTCCTACACTATATATGGATACTTCCACTACAGCTCATCGCGGTGGGATATTTGGGCTACCAGCAGGTCGGCATTGCGGCTATTTATGGTCTGATAGCGTTAGTTGGAATAGCTTTGCCTACTCAAGGTACGTGTTGACGTTTAAATGTAGGCAAGTTCAATAAAAAAATACACACTTCTTTAGTTTTGTAAAAACGTTGACCTTTGTGTCAAACTTTTTTAATAGGTGTGAACAGTGTGAATACTAATTTCTGATCGGGTTCCAACTAAACCAGCGCCTTTCAGGGTCAGAGACAGCGATGGAAATATTTCACTAAAAAACATCTAGTACAAACTAGCAATGTATCGATGGAGTTGCTTGTTTCTCTATAAAAAGTAATGAACTCTCTAAAAAAATTGTTTATTATGTATTGAAAATTCTTTGTACAAATTCACTTGTCCGCATATCCATGTTAATAGCCAAATGGTATAAAACTTTTCTAAATTAATTTTAAAAAATCGCAGTAAAGGACCTTAGGCTTGGTTTGATTTAGCTTAGAGTTTTCATTAGTTTTTCTTGGGAAACAAGCAACAAGACCATCGAGACTGTGCTAGTTTTTTACAAGACCTTTTTAGTCGGAATTCTCTTCTTTTTGCATAGCGCAATTTTTTACTTGATTTGTATCTTAGAGAGGAAAAAATTCGATAGAAGGGGCTCATTACGTTGAATAACTAATGGCTAACCACGATTTTGTGTTCGCCTTTATATGATATATAGATTTATTTGATTAAAAATTTACAGGCCTAGCCGGGAACATTGTTAGCAGAATAAGATTCCGAATCGCAGAGAAATCAGATGCTCGAATTAAAGTTATGAACGAAGTTATAAGTGGAATACAGGTATAGGTGATATGAAAACTAAGTTAACTAATAATGATGTCATGGTTTTAATATCTATTGCTAACGGTTTACAGGTTGCTGATGAAGGCTTGGTGATGAACTGTTTTAAATAAATGAGAATTACTTTCCGATATAATGTTTAATTTAATAACTTTTACTATTATGTTTTAAACCTTCCATAGAATAAACTTCACAAAAAACACAAAAAAACTGGTAGGTGGAGAGGGGATGTGGGGGAGGGTATCACCCAATACACCTTCATATATGGCATTACATTAAAATATATCTTAAACAGTCGAGTTGTGTTTATCAATTTAACGTTTGATCATTAAAATTGATTTACAAGATATATTAAAAGAATTTTACATATGTTTTTGTATAAAATATTAAATTACCAATTTCAGGTAATAAAGATGTACGCTTGGGAATTACCATTTCAAAAGGTTGTCGGGGAGAAACGCAAAGAAGAACTTAAACAAATAAAACTTGCGACGATAAATAGAACAATATTTCTTGGCTTCATGATATTTACCGAAAGAGCGGCATTGTTTATAACAATACTAACTTTTGTACTTAGTGGAAATGTTTTATCTGCAGACGTGGTAAGTTTTACCTTACTATGAAAATCAAAAATGAAAATGAAAAGTGTTTTAGTCTGTAACAAAAAATTGCTGACATAATAATAATAGCAAGAGCCCCTGTAAAAGGTTGGCGGCGCGTATTACTGGGTGCCCCGCTCCTCCACCGAGGATATAGTGTTTAATAAAATAAAACAAAATGAACTTCTAGGATATATTTTTCTACATTATGTGTGAACACATATGTAAAAAGACATTGTAGTTCAATTAAACAAATTTCCAAGTAATCGGTCCCCGTTCTTTTGAGCTTGGGATAAACCGATGGAAGAGTATAGAGGTTCAGAAAGATGAGTACAATTTTGATTTCGACGAGGTTATAATTGGATAAAATATTTTACAACTACCGATATACATAAAAAGCTTAATGTCCTTAGTATGCACGTAGGCATGCTTTACTATTAGGATCCAATAGGAAGAGGTCATGCTGCATTGCAGCCGAATAAGGTTAGCACGACCGCCGTGGTGTCTACCTCACACGATATCGTCTTATTAGCGATCGCCATCAAATAGTCCTTATTACGCGTTTGTCCCATGAGGCTATGAAGAATCGATTGCGTTGATACTCGAAACATTGACTCTGCTGTGACTGTATTTTTTGTGACAAGGGGAACACACTTATACGCCAGGGCCTGTCCACCAACCCAGGTATGTGTGGGACTCGCGGCACATCATTAGCGCCGCAAGGCTTCCTTCTCCTGCTCATTAGTCCCCTCTTCTTATAAGAGGGGTACAAAGAGCAGCCCCATCGGTTCAATTGACTTCGCCCAAGGTGTATTAGTTCACCCCAGGCTACTGAACCCACCGCCATCACAAGGCTTGTTGAACCATGGCGGGGATCTACAGCTACACTTCATAATCATCGATCAAAAATACCAATACAATCCCATGATGATTATATCGTGAATTGATTTTTAACTTACTGTTTTGTAGATATATCCATTACAACAGTTTCTGAGTGCAGCTCAAATTAATATTACATTAATTCTGCCACTCGTCATAGCTTTCACCTCTGAACTGGTTGTGTCGCTGAAAAGAGTACAGGAGTTTTTAAATTTAGGTAAATAATTTTTTTATTTACTTATTGTATACAATATATATGATGTACAATGCGTATGTGGAAGGATGTAGATACCGCCGACCACCAAGACTGATATGCCATGATCAGATTGATCGGGTGCTGTGCGAAGGTGCCAGGAGTTTTCGCAACCGGCGTGTCTGTATGAAGAGAATACTAATTGTGGAGGAGGCAGGGCAGGTACGTAAAGATGTGATGTATGGCATTCCGCTCGTTTTGCCTACTCCATTAGGGAAGGATTAGTGAATGTGTGTCGTTGATGTTATTTACTTCTTACATTCTATAACAATTAATAATAATTTGACACGAAGTGAACAATAACTGCTGAATATTCTCTTATACTTAAATTATAAGAATTAAAAACTTTTTCTTTTATTTTATTATTACACTTTATAATGAGTCTATTTTTATCCTTCCTATCATCTGTATAGCTATTATCGGTTGCAGTAGAGATTGATCTTACCTGTATTTAAATATACGACTGAATCATTACTTGTACTCTCGCTATGAAATGTATCGTTAATAGTAATGTCGTAAAATGAATAGTTTCTTTAGTAACAGATAGTTTCTTTAGTAACAGATAGTGCCATGCTGCATAAGAGGAGGTAGTGCCTTGCATAGTGCACAACACTACATCCTCCGTTGCAACGAAATTGGGCCATCACGGCCGGGGAGCTACCTCTCGCTCACATGATACCGTCGTAACACCTATGGTGTCGGGTTCGTGCGGTTTGTGAGTAGCCGGTGGCCCAATGGGGTGGGGTGGAGAAAGGAGAGCACGGCGTCGGCATAGTAATTATGTGGATGTTCATTTGCATCGGTAGTTGTAAAAAGACTCCGATTGCTCGTTTGCCTCCTATTCTACAAAACAAAAAAATGTACTTGCAGTTGCATTATTTCTAGCATTTTTTCAGACGAAAGGGATGACTTCAAAGATAATTCCATTTTGCCAAGTAAACTGTTCCGCAACACCCAAAGTAGTTTCAAAAAGGAAAAAGAATCTCCAGTCCGACCGCTTTCATATCTGATACGCAATGATGGGTCTCAGGGAAAGGACTTCAATAATTATAACACAGGTAAATGTTATGCTGGAGTAGCGGCCATTTCAACTGTATCAACTGCTATACAAACATTATTCATACATGGGCAACGGTACTAGCTGACAAACTACTTGTACGGATTTTACCGACGTTAATTATTTAACTAGCCCGACGCTTCAGATGCTGCACAGTAACCATGGTCACGGGTGGACCGAGATGACACGTGTCCTGGTGTCACAAATCATTAAAAGTACCCGACGAATTATAATTGTGTGGTTGTTCCGATTAACACAAACAGTGCTTATTGATATACTCAAGACAGCAAGATATAATGAACATGGTTGCTGTAACGCTTCTGTAACTACGGGCTAGTTAAATAATTTAAAAAAAAACTGTGATAAAAATCCGTACTAGTAATTTTATTGTAACGTATGAAAAGTGTTGATATTGGAGTCTCCGAGTCAGGTCGAACCTGCGTATTGTTAAGTAACAGCCAATTGCTGGCACGAAGCACTATTAAGGACCTAATAACTGCTGGGGGCAAGCTCCTTTACTTTGAGATCGATTTGACCTCCGCTTTTTAGCGACTCTTAAACTGACTTATATTTTGTTATGCAAAGTTTTATTGTAATGAGTAACATTCGCGTAAACTTTAGGCATAAATATGTGAACCAGTACTTTCCACACGACCTTCCACGTAGGTTCACCAAAAACGGAATGCCATGTTAGGACATGCCGTGAGAGCTGGAACTTCCACATCCACCAACTTAATGTATAAAAGTCTATATTTATCACGGGAACCGGTATTTCTCACAGTAGGAGGTGGCGACGCACCTGCTAAACTTCTCATATTGCAATGTCTGTTTTCTTCTTAAACAAAAAAAAGCTCAAGTCTGACATACCATAATCAGATTGATTGGGTACTGTCCGTAGGTGTCAAGAATCTTCGCAGACGGCGTGTCTGTATGAAGAGAATAAAGGATATGGATGAGGCAAGACAGGTGTAAGAGGACCGTGATGTATGGCATTCCGTTCTCCCTGCTTACCCCAATAACCCTAATGAGCTGGCGTAAGGATGTGTTGTTGCTGTTGTAGTATAATAAGAAAAATTACGGACTGTGCATACTATTTATTGTATAGAGATTTGTGCAATCGTTCAACATCGAACGATCACGATACTCATCATCCAGCTTGTCCAAAAATGTCGACGAATACGTTCCATAGCATTGGATAGCAACAGTAGAAGCCATGTTTTTTGTCGAATGACGTCATTTCTTTTACCAATGGTAAATTTTTACTAATGTGTTTCAGGTTTTCGGTCAAATATGAAATTCCGAAGAAGCCTCTCAGTTTCCACTGACGTGGTGGTAGAACTTCGCGATGTGTCGGCGAGTTGGACTGATGACCCGAAATGTATGGTATTAAAGAATATATCAATGCGCCTACGCAGGGGCAAGTTATGTGCCATAATCGGACCGGTTGGTTCAGGAAAGGTAGATAATTCCTCTATTTTTTTTTATAAATCATCACATTGTTACAACTAGAAACTTATTTGTCGAAAGTTACATATAAGTATGTAATAAAATTCAGATTTCGTACTCTGAAATAAGTGCATAACTATTAATAAAAGGGCGAGTATCTGGTGGAGTATATGCCATGATATTAATTATTTCGAAATATTTAATTACCTGTTATAATTAAATTTTAATTATCTGCATTGTGGTACAATAAAAGTAAGTCTTAAAGTCATTTAGAGACATATAAGATAATAAGTATAACTTGTTTCATGTGAATTTATGGATGGGTTGTATGAATCTACAAATAAACAGCTGAATACGATAAAGGATTCCTTAATAAAAGGTTTCAATAAATTTATTAAACAATTATTTATACAATATATAATATACCTTTCCCATTATGATGTATAATTTTTATTTTACTATAATTTATCGTGTTAAAACTCGTAAAGTAGCTGCATAATGTGAAACAAACGCGCAAGACTCAAGAATTCATTATTTCTTTATTTTGCAGTCATCTTTATTGCAACTACTCCTAAAGGAATTACCTGTGACCTCGGGCAACACATCTGTGTTTGGAAATATTTCATACGCCAGCCAAGAGGCTTGGCTTTACCCCAGCACCGTTCGAGAAAATATTCTGTTTGGTACGTCCTATGATCCCGATAAATATAAAAAAGTGAGTATACTCAAACTGTAACGTGCTTTTGAAGTAGACGTATTACGCTAGAGGAGTTATATACTCCAGCTAAATAGACCAGCGGCTATATATAATCTGAAATGTTCACAGAAATCCTACACGATCTTAAGATTATCTGGATTTTGTATTTTATTAGTATGCTACAGGCAGTTGTATAACACGTAAATTAATGGTTGACCGTTACCAAAAATTTTCCCTTTTTTAAATGAAATATTACGATTTAATTGTAACAATATATACATGTTAGTATTATTATTATTATATATTTTATTGTTTTTACGCTTTTAGGTTTGCAAAGCGTGTGCTTTGGAGAAAGACTTCAGGCAATTTCCGTACAGTGACCAGACTCAAGTGGGGGATAGGGGGGTGTCTCTCTCAGGAGGACAGCGAGCGCGAATTAATTTAGCAAGAGCTGTGTACAGAGAAGTAACTATCTATATTTTGATAAATACTCTTTAAAGTTATTAATTCCACTAAAGATTCATAATCGTTAAGAAGCCTTTTTTCCTTTATCTGCTTTGTATTTATCTCACCTCGTCCCAAGTATAATTATGCTGGGTCGCACTGGAAATAAACCGGAGGTTCCTATGACGTAAAGACACACACAACCCGAAAAACTAAGTCTCATTAACGACTATATCCTATATTTTATGTATCTATGGTTTTGGCTAATGTAGATAGGTTTTTGACGAAAAAATCACATAATATTCCCATGATGGGAAGATTGTATACAGTAAAATCGCTATAATACAGATGAACTAATTCTTGTGTACATTCTAAACTGATACAATTGTGTAAATTCTAAGTTTCCACCCGTCATTAAACTGAAAACAAGGAGTTCTCATCAGGCAGACGTGTACCTACTGGACGACCCGCTGTCAGCGGTGGACGCCAGCGTGGGGCGGCAGCTGTTCGAGGGCTGCATCTACGGCTACCTGCGGGGCCGCACGCGCATCCTCGTCACCCACCAGATACACTTCCTCAAGACAGCCGACTTTATCATTGTATTAAATGAGGTAATAATACATCAACTTGTTAAAATACGAATGCGAAGTTTTGTGCCAATCGTCATGTCATAAGACATCAATTAATGTTTCTTTTGACTTGTGCGCGACATGTCACTAGACAGTTTCACTCTAATTCACCTAGAGTCATGTCACGCGGAGACATGTAAATTGACGTGTCAAGAGACATAGTGAATAGATTTAAACTTCAGTTTGTTTGGTATATGTGTTATGTAATGTTTCCCTTAAATTTCTAAAAAGCCGATAGCTTGATCTCTTCTTATTTATAGAAAATTGCGAGAGTGGCGATATAATAAATCTATTGGGGAAATGTATTATACATTTCCCCAAAACACCATTTAGAAAGTATCGATAAACCCATCATATGTATTGTGTTTACTTTATACATAATGAGTAAAGTTATTCTTACTTATAAAAAGGTATTTCAAATAAAGTGAACTCCTTCCTCAATGAAAATAAATAAATATAGAAAAACTTTCTAGTACGACAAAAACTTCACTCAAGTATTTCATAATTGGTTCGAAGTTATTCGCTTTGCCTATGTTTAGGAAGGTTTGTATTAGAGCGAATAAATACCAAATACTAAGTCCATTAACACGAAGGATATACAAAAGAACTACAACAATTCATAATGTGTAGATAGGTTTTAAGTTCGTCATTTCTTCTTTTTTATGAGATAGGAGGTAAACGAGCAGGAGGGTAGTGACTACCGCCGCCTATAGACATTTGCAGGACTAGGCGTCTTCCAGACGCTTTGCCGGTCTTTAAGGTAGTAAGTCATATGCATGCTCTTTTGAAAGACAAAATGCTCTTTTGAAAAAAAATGAAGACCCCTTAGTCGTATCGGAACGGAAATACCGAGGGAGGCAGCTGGTTCCACAGTTCAGTTGTGCGCGATAAATAGTGGCGTTTAAACCGCGCTACTGTGGATTTACGGATATCAAGATGATAGGCGTGGAAGTTAGAGTTCTGACGCTGCTGGTATTAAGCCGAACATTTCTCAGAACATTCCCCATAGAAAATATGACAAAAGACGCACAGTGAACCGACATCTCTTCATAGGAACAAAGCATCAAGCTGTCCGGAAATAACTTGGTCCTCAACGATTCGAGTCGCTCTACGTTGTATACGGTCGAATGAGACGAGCTGGTATTGCGGGGCCCCTGCCCACAGGTGGGAGCAGTACTCCATATACGGTCGGACCTGCCCCTTGTCGCCGCAGATGTATTGGATCGACTGCTACACCCAGTTTCTTTGAGGCTAATTTAGCTTTCGTTTCCAAATAATCGCGGAATTGGAAGGAACTCGATATGTCGACACCAAATATTCCGATACTACCTGAGGTCCATAGGTTCTTTAGGCATATACTAATTCTTGAATCCCGTGTGAGTCAAGCAAAACCCACAAATTGCATTCAATACGATAGTGAAAATGTTTTTATTCACAGTCAGTCTTTACCATGGGACGCCAATCCAACTTGATCACATTGAAATCAGGCGCGGAACCAACGGCATTAACATGCTCTTCGAGGCACCCCCAGGTGAAACACCGCCGACTTCTTTAATCTGAGCTACGTTAGAAATTTATCTCCTGCCATCGTAATCGGGATTCCAACCCGGGACCTCACGTCTGCGGCTGAACCAGCTTACAACAAGACCACGTCCACGATTTACTGCACTGTTTAATATATAAAAAAACTGTTATATTTTAATACGTAAAACGCTGACTTATCATAAATGCAGGGTCACATTGAGAGCATGGGTACCTTTGATGAACTTGTGTCATCTGGCAAGAGCTTCACTCTGATGCTGTCCTCGCTACAAGATGGAAAAGAAAAAGATCCAGATGGTGTTAGTATTGGAGTAAGGAATATTTTATTTAAGCTTTATTAAATAACTAGCGTGGTTGGCGCTCCGTTCGTTCTGATTAGGGAACTGGCGTGTAGGTGTGTCATTGATATAAATATTTATTGTGAACATTTTAGTAAGGGTAGTGCCATGCTTCATTGCAGCCAAATTCTACCGGCACGAACGGGGAGGGGTCTCTCGCTCGCATGATATCTCCGTAAATTGAAAACTATACTGTCACGTTTTGTGCGGTTTGTAAGTAGCCGGTGGCTCACTAGAGGGGAGGAGGAAAGAGGGCAACGCATCTGCATGCATTTAGACAGATGTTTATGGGCGTCGGTAGTAGTCAGAATGCATTTACAATTCATTGACACACACGTACATTCAGATATATTTGCAACCACTGTAGAAGTTTCCTATTCCGTTGTAGAATATGTTGTCTACACTATAATATTACAGAGATTTTTGATTTCTTGATGATGTTTATTGTAATGGGCTGATCACACACTCGGAAGATCCGATGGCAAACGGGCCAGTAAGGTTTTGGAGTGGAGACTGTGCTTAGGAAAACGAGGTGTTGTTCGACCGTTCACCAGGTGGTGTGTCATTCACATCTACCTTTTGAATTCTACCACTTAAATATGAATTAATTAAATCAAGTGTAATAAGTGCGTAATTGTAATTTTATTGTAAGAAGGATATACATTAAAATGGTATTAATGTACGGCAATGAGTTAATTATGCAACCAAAAACAAATCTGAGCCACACATTTCACATTTGATAATTTTAGTCGCTATGAATATTTTCATATAACGAGGCCAGGATAAGAATTTCAGTCCATAGTAGTTAAGCATTGGACTTTCATAATGTTTATTAACTTTAGAAAACAGATGTCAAAAGTAAGACACAAAAAATGAGTAAAATATCGACCGCAGAAGACGAGGATGTTCCTGAGTTTGAGGCACAGACAATGGCCGCTGAGGAAAAACAATCGGGAAACTTACGCTGGGAGGTTCTGGCTGCGTTTTTTGGAGCTGGTGGGAGCCCAGCCTTCATAACATTTACTATTGGGTTGATTATTGTCACTGTAGGCAGTGCGTCTGCTGCCGATTATTGGCTAAGCTATTGGTGAGTGTTTTTTCTTTCTTACAAATTAATCATTAAACTAATCGTTGATAATATCCGTGTTAAAGCAAGTTAAGTGCCGTTATACCATCATAATATTTAATTTATAATTTAGCCTGGGATTCTATCATCGCATTCAATTGTTATTGTTTATTTCGATATTGTGTAGGGTTCTTTTTGAAATACCCACAAGCTCTTATGTATAGCAATAGTTCCACTACATTTAAAATGTTGTTACATTTAAAACAATAATTTCTGATTCCATGGTCCGCTAGAATTTTATAACGTCATATCAAAAAGCGTGGATAAATGGGATACATTGCTTGCGCTATTGAAGATGGACTTACAAATGTTACCAAAGAACAATAAATGCTTGAAGAATAAATATCTAAAGTTATATCGTTGGGGAGCTTGCTGGAAATGTTGCACAGTCTAAATTCTCGAATTCGTAGACGAATATGTCTACCTCGGGCAACTATTGCAGTTAGGTAGATATAACTTCGAGAACGAAGCCGATAGAAGGATTCAGTTGGGTTGGGCAGCATTCTGGAAGCTTCGTCACATTCTCACGTCGCTATACCGCAGAGCTTGAGGACGAAAGCCCTCAACTAATGCATTCTCCCCGTGATGACCTTCGGGGTCGAAACACGGCCTCTTAATTAAGGACTGGTCTGCAAGTTTGTGGTAGCTCAACGGGCTGTTGAACGTGCTATGTTGGGTGTTTCTCTATCCGACAGAATTCGTAACGAAGGCATAAGGCAGAAAAGTAAAGTATCCGATATCACGCGACGAATAGGCTCGCTGAAGTGGCAATAGGCTGGTCACACACTCAGAAGAACAGATTGGCCAGTAAGGTTCTGGAGTGGAGGCCGCGTTTAGGACGGCGAAAACGAAGTGTTGGTCGACCGTTCACCAGGCGGGAAGACGATCTCCGTGAAAGTAGCCAGTCCGGGATGGATGCGAGTAGCAGGAGATCGGTCGTCTTGGCGTTCATTGAGGGAGGCCTATATCCAGCAGTGGGCCGATAAGGTCTGATAATGGTGAATGATGTTGATGAAAGTAAAGTTATGTCGGAAGTCATACAAAAGTACCATCATACTGTTAGCTATCTACTTTTATTCATTTATATATATTATAATAATATAATGTTTTTATGATCGCGTAAATATTGAACGAACATAAACTTGATTTATAGGTCTAATCAAGTGGCTACGTATGAGAAAGTAACGGTTGGACAACATATAGGTTAGTAAAATTGTTTTAATTTAATTCTGATATTTTTGTGTGGTGATTTATTAACTCTAAATTAAAATAAGTAAAATTTAACTATATTTTATCAGGGAATCGTTTACATATATCTTCATTACTATATTCAATTCAAACCAAGAACTTGTAATAATTAGGCCCAGCGGATTTAATGATATATTATTTAATAGAAATCACAATATCAATATAATTTGACATATAGTACTGTTTAAATCAAGTGCGTGCTACATTCTATTAAAAGTGTATTTTTACGTGTGGAAACTTGCACACGTATACACGAGGGCATGTACCATGTAAATGTGATTATGTCGGACTTGAACGGCTAAAACTTCGGCTAAAATTAAAGTATATCTTTTAATTTTATTAAACAGTTGTTACGGAGTTTTTCTTTTTAGCAACTATATTGTACAACTATTATATTGTTTTCAGATCCTGGCTTAGACGTTTTGATAGGAAGTTTAACCACTGGTCAATATCTGTACATCCACGGGGCTATAGTTGCGCTTTGCATATTTTTAGTAATCTGTAGAATCTTACCGTTCGCGACTATGTGTACTAACGCATCTAAGAAGCTGCACGACCTCATGTTCTCTACAATGCTTAAAGGCATAATGAGGTTTTTCGACACCAGTTCCTCGGGTAAGGTACATGATAATTTTATTAACATTTTATTTGATTTTTTCACTGTACGCTCCACCCTTCAAGTCTTGTCGTGGCTCATTAGTCTGGGGTGAAGCCAGGCGAAGCCAATTGAACCGAGGGGGCTGCAACAACTGGTATGAAAAGTACCCCTCTCATAAGAAGAAGAGGCTAAAGAGCAAGAGGAGGAGCCACTCTTTGTACCCCTCTTGTAAGAGGGGACAAAAAAGCAAAAGGAAGCGACGCTTATCACACCGGTCAAAGAGCGTGCCTGGGAACCTCACCCTATTACACTGTCGCAAAGTTGGTGGGTTTATCCTGTGGTGTGGGACAATCCCATCTGTGGAGGTGGAGTCGGTCCCTTCAGGTGCTGATCAACCGTCGAGGAACCCTGATGATTTCTCGTTCCTAGGCACCTCACCAAAGGCACTGATGGTACTCGCGGTCTTTATCATACACCGCTGGGCTAAACCCAGGACCTGTGAAGGCGCATAAATGCGTTTCCCCGCGCCAACAAGAAAAAAGTAGTTACGAGCTACTGTTGATTCTAATATTGTTAAAAGTTGATATGTAAGGGGGTCTGGCGAGATGCGTGCACGTTGCGATCCCTGCCAGTCCACTGGACTGCAATTCTCGCCCGAATACGTACTGCAGCGCGTGTTAGTCCGAAAGAATGCTGTGGGAGTCACGAGGAGGTTTCAGGTCAGGAAGTGGATGTGTGGATCAAATTTTCTCACTCCGGAACATCGTAGGAAAGCATCTGGCTGTGGGCCGGAAGGTTTCCTGCGATTATGTGTATTTGGAGAAAGCGTTCGACAGAGTTGTACGAAAGAAACTTTGGGACATATTACCCAGTTATGGGATAGATGTGCCTCTGCTGCGTGGATTGCAAAGCATGTGTGCGAGTGGACGGCAACATATCGCCCTGGTTTGATGTTAACATTGGCGTTACGCAGGGTTGTATGGTGTCAGGTCGCCTGTTTATCTTATATCCGGATAAGTGTCTCCAGGGATTGAGGTCGTTGAATGTGGGAATGAGAATGGGTAATTTAGTGGTGAACTGCCGGCTTTATGCAGACGATGCTGTACTCTTGGGCTCCACTCCATTTGAGCTACAATCACCAATCACAATTATGAAAGATGACTGTGAAAATATGGGCTTATAAATGAACGTGAAGAAAACTAAGGTTTTAGTATGTGAAAGGGAAGTAACCAGAACGGACGTAAGAATTATTGCCGATGATGTAGTGTTGGAACAAGCGAATGAGTTTGTATATCTTGGTCGTGTGTTTAACAGGGATAGAAGGTACACCGCAGATGTTGAAAGAAGAATGTGTGCAGGGAACAGAGTGAATGGAACGTTAGGGAAAATGCTTAAAAGCACGGTTTTATGTCAGGGTGCCCGTCTTGCCCCGCATAACTACGTGCTAGTCCCAACGTTACTGTATGGAAGTGAGAGTTGGGTATGTCAGAAAAGGCATGAAAGTAGAATTAACGCGGTCGAGATGAGGTCGTTGCGAAAAATATGTGGCATAACCCTTGTCGACAGCGTTCGTAATAAAGAAGTGAGAGAGAGATTATGAACGAATGAAAGTATCGGTGTTAAAATAAGAAATGGCATGCTCCGATGGTTCGTACGTGTAGAAGGAATGATGGATGTAAGGTTAAAGAAACAGATACACAAAGCGAATGTACTACGATCAAATTGGTCGGGTACTGTCCTAAGGTGGTGTACGGAGTCTTCGCAACCGGCGTGTTTGTATGAAGAGGGTTGTGAAAGTGGAGGCGGCAGTGCAGGTATGTAAGGATAGTGACATGGTGCGCTTTGTTTTCTCTGCCTACCCCGTTAGATAACTAGCGTGACGATGTATTGTTGTTGTTGTGTTGATATGTGCCATTAACAGATTTTTAAAATCTATATCCACTTCAAATTGTAATTATCACGCATTTATTTACATATAATTCTTATTTATCTGATAAAACTTAGCGTGATAATTATTATGTAATATGACATATACATACCAGGTGGGAAGACGATCTCCGTGGAATAGCCGATCTGAGTACTTGTATGGATGGATGCGAGTAGCATGAGATCGTCGTCTTGGCATTCATTGAGGGAGGCCTATGCCCAGCAGTGGACCGATAAGGGCTGATAATGTTGATGATGAATTATTATATTATTCATTACAGTAAAACTATTTTTGCGGTTTATTTAAGTATTTCACCACCCCGACGTTTCAGAAACTTTACAGAAACCATGGTCACGGATGGACTGGCTGTAAAGCTTCCGAAACGTCGGGCTAGTCAAATAAACCGTAATAAAATCCTTAGAAGTAGTTTTATTGTAATGAGTAACATTCGTACAAATGCAAGACATCAATGTTATATTATTACATTAAATAATCCATTATATAGATTTGACAGAATTTTACGGGAACTTAATTAATTTTCAGGTCGTATTCTCAATCGTTTTGCTAAGGACATGGGAGGGCTAGACGAGATCGTACCACGGACATTACTGAACGTGTTACAAATTAATGGCAACTTATTTTTCGTGCTGATCCTGAACGCCTTATCTCTGTACTGGACAATACCCTCCTCAATTGTGTTGCTGCTACTTTTCTCTTACGTTCTCAAACTGTATATCAAAACTGGTCAGGGAGTTAAACGTTTGGAAAGTGTGAGTAAGTGTCCAAATTCATTTGATGATGTTTATTCTTTTTTATTTATTTATTAGTAAATGTACACTGTAAACATACATTATAGTCTTAATATTATAAAAATTGGTAGAAAGGCACTGCTTATTGCACATTAAAATATCTTCCAGCAGCCCTGCCACACGAGCATTTGTTTGACAAACGCAATATTAGTGTGCACATTACGTTAATATTTAAAAAATACTTTTATATAGATAATATAACAATAAATAAATGGGCAATATACAAACATACACTATAAATACTTATATACATGCATATATTCATACGTATATACATACATACATTATTATATTAATGAAATGGTTACAGGGACAACTTATATATTCTGTTTCCACAGAATAGAAATTTCTTTCCTCTATTTTCTACCGTGAACTTGGTCGTCATTAGTTTCAAGTATGTAACTAAACTAGGTTTATTTAGACAAAATGATTTTAAAATGAATGTCAATATAAATGCGTATATTTAAACCGATACGCAGTTAATATTTGTCGCTAACTTCCTCCATTGCTTAAATAATCTTTTGTGCTAGGCGTTTTACCAGGTATTTGGCTTGAGAAATCTAATCAATGTGAGCTTCATCTAAATTGAAAGATTATTTTCCAGCCAAAAGTCCAGTGTTTGGAATGTTATCGTCATCACTGGATGGTATGGCTACGATAAGATCGGCTGGGGCTCAAGATAGACTCATACAAGAATTCGATGCACACCAGGTACACTCATTTTCATATACATTTCATTTGTTTGACGACCGGCTGGCTCAGTTGTTAGCGTGGCGGTTAGTCCGCGTGTTACGCCAGAGCTGGCGGGTTCGAATCCCGCCTTGGTCATGGATGTTTATATATGTATTATATGTATTTCTATAATTAAAATCTTTAAATATATTTCCGTTGTCTAGTACTCGCAAGTCCTTACGGCACTTACCACAGGACTAGGCTGACATGGTGTGATAAGACCACAGATATAATAATTATTATTTGTTTAGTTTCAAATTATCAATTTTAACGGTTTAAGTGTTAAGGACTCAACTTGATAAAATTATTTTTTAAGTTTCTTTCAATTGGGACATGTATGATGCTTTTTGTCTCGCTATTCGTCTAAACACACTCCGCGTTCCGTCATTCCGTCGTATTGCTATATCATTATACTACAAATCACATGTTGTAGTTTGTTAGAAACATATTTACTGAATAAAAGATTATTTCCAGGATCTCCACACAGCTGCTTGGAACAGTTTTGTGGGAGTTGGCGCTACGTTTGGCTTATATTTGGATACCGTTTGCCTGCTTTACTTAACAACGATTATTTTTGTATTTCTTTTCATTGATTTCGGTAAGTATCAGTGGACAAAATCAAAATGTTTATATATTACAACAAAACTAGTTTGACGTATTATGTCAATATTTGTTTTTAAATAAAATAATATTTTGCTGATTTAGAAGAAATCTTCAGTAAATGTGTAGGATAAGGACAAAATGATATTTTGAATTACAATAATAGAAAATAATGACGAGAAAACAATAAACGGAAAGTGTTATGTTTTCTTAAGTAAAAATCTATGATACCTCCCGTTGTCTTTGACTGTATATGTACCAAATAGAGGGCGTCCAAACATATTGAAGTTTACATTACATATATAAAACACACACATATAAAAAAAACATTCACTTGTAATAATCTTAAGGTAAAACCTTAGGGGGCTAAGTCTGTTCCTATTTTCCTCAACTACATACACAAATAAATTGTATTTATCCTATAGTAAAATCTATTAATCACGAAAGAGTTATAATGAAATCAGTCACTCATTCATTCATTGTTATATATATAATGCATGATGATTCTGATACTCCGGGCAGAAGTGGAAAAATGGGACAGGCCTTTGCCCAAGAATGTGACACGTATAGGGCTTAGTAATGAAAAAAATACATGTTAAAAAAAATTTATAGAGGAAAATTTTCAGACTAACCTGACAGCTACATTTTGTAACATAGGGAACACCTTTCCTGTGGGCAGCGTGGCCCTGGCGGTGACGCAGAGCAACTCGCTGACGATGATGCTGCAGCACGGCGCGCGCATGCTGGTGGAGTTCGTGGCGCAGCTCACCAGCGTCGAGCGCGTACTCGAGTACACGAGAATTGAGACCGAAGAGAATCTCTTCGAAGGCAGTTAGTGTAAAAGTTTATTGTTATATTTGCCTTCCAAGAAATTCTAATTGTGTCATACTAACTGCTTTCGAAAAGATTGTAATGTGTTTGTAATACCAACTTCTTTCGAAAATATTGTTACTAAGTTATGCCAACTCTACACCAACCTCTTCCTAGGTAATTGTATGTAGCATACATACAATTACTACTAATATATACTGAATTCATTCGAAGTGTATAAATTAAAGTATGTAAGTTATGTTATCAATTATCGGGCACACAGATTGACTATTAAATACGCTACACCAATGCCTCGAAAATATTACACGATTAGATACTGGTACTGTCTAAATATGCCCATAGATATTCTATCGTTTTGAGTGCAGGTAAGCCAGCGAACAGTCTTCTAGATAGACTGATTTACTCTGACAGTAAACTAACTACAATAATGTTAACAAAAGTATTAATTTTACTATCGTGAGAGAATGTGATTATGAAAATAAAAAATAGCATTCCACTTCCGGATATGTATTATTTGCTAAGAGGGTAGTGTCGGGCTGTATTGTAGCCGAATCGTGTCGGGGAGGTACCTTTCGCTCACAGGATACTATCGCAAAATGACAGTTATGTTGCCACGCTTAGTGCAGCTTGTGAATTTCTAATAGTTTACAGGAGTGGAAGAAGGAAGGAGGGCAACACGAGCTTATGGCAACTATGCGGATGCCTATGTGCTTTGGTAGTCATCAAAAAGTTCAGACTGATAGGGTGTCCTGGTATATGCTTGCTGAATTTTGTTTTAGATAGATCGAACTGGCATGAAAGAAATGAGTGGTACTCGGAAAATCTACTCAATTTTCTATAAGAGGTAGGGTAATTAAATTTGTTGTTCTAGAAGTGGAAATTGCTTCAAGCTGGCCCTCTCAAGGAACGATCACCTTCACGGATGTCAATCTAAAGTATGCACCAGACGAAGATGCTGTACTTAAGAATTTGAACATTCACATTGAAGGTGGATGGAAAGTAATTATTATTTTCTATTTAAGTTTGACCATTTTATCTAGACGTTCTTGAATACTTTAACACCAGTTGCTACACGATTACTTTAACCCTAAACTCCTATTCAGTCGATGTTATACGGGTCTACCTACAGTCGATGTTATGCGGGTCTACCTTGACAAATACTCTAAAGCTTTCTTCATGAATTATTGTATCTGTTGATGAAAGCCGCATGAAAAACCGTTCAGTAGATTTTGAAAAACTAAGTCACATGAAGAGGCTTCGCCCGTGAATAATAGGGGTCAAATTATGTACTAAAACCATCATTCGATTTGAGTGGAAACCGTGTTGAAATACACTTACTATATTTTGATTCACATACATAAAGATAGGTTTGAGAAACATTTGTTTTATATATAACAGGAGATAGATATGTACATAGCTATTACCTTCATGTACCCTGTCACATTCTGAACGGCTTGACGGATTGTGACGTATGAGGGATGCATCAAAATACATTTTAATCCACCAGCTTTGTCTTTCAATTGAATGTTATTTTGAGATTAACGTATTTTATATATAAACTAGCCGGATCCCGTGGTCACGCCCGCGTAATATGATTAAATACAATATAACAAATATATAATACAACCCACTATTTTATCCTTTTTTAGTGTTTACTCACATTAAAGGAATCGCTGTACCTCATTTCAAGTTTCTACGTACAGTAGTTTCGACTGGGCTTCGATACATAAGTCAATCAGGTTTCCCTGATGAGGATAATGATGATGTTAACAAATATTTTATTGACTCCTAAAAATATTTGTTCAGGTGGGTATCGTTGGTAGAACCGGGGCCGGCAAGTCGTCTCTCATCTCAGCCCTGTTCAGGTTCGCCTTCTTGGAGGGAAATATTACGATCGACGGTGTGGACACTTCTATGGTTGCAAAACAGGTAAATTAGCCTCATCAAAATTTAAAAACGATATTTCTAGTAAGTACATATATATGCGCAGGGTATAATGCTAACGTTCATTTATAATATTAGTAGAGAATTTGTTCTATATTTTTTAAGTAATTAAATATATAGCTCGAGTGTAATATGACATATACATAGTTTCTCTTTATGGTACAGATAATTATTATGTTTGATACAAACCTTTTCAGACTTTGAGATCTAAAATCTCAATTATTCCTCAAGAGCCGGTGCTGTTCTCAGCAACAGTTCGATACAATTTGGACCCATTTAACATCTACAGCGACGACGATCTCTGGCGAGCATTAGAGCAGGTTTGCGAGCATTAGAATAATCTGTTTTAAAATGTAGGATATGATGTCTAAATACTTCCTCCTCCACTCGAATTTACCACCAGGCCAACCACACGAATAGTGAGATGACACCATAGCTGTCACTTGTAAGGCGGTAGGCTGTGAGCGAGAGGTAGGTATGAAATCCCCTCCTCCGGTCGCGCAGATACAATTCAGTTACAGCATGGCGTTTACTGAATCATTATGCCTATTTACGTCATTAAAAAAATAGTGTCCTCATAAATCGATATCATTAAAAATAGCGTCTTTTAAACTAATCGCAACACGAAACTCTTTATCAATTTAAAACGCCCCGACACAACTCAGGTTTAGCACGAAAAGTATAACAATTTTTATTTATAAAAATATTGAAGTATTATCATCAAATTCAAGAAAGGGACTGATGTTTGATCTTAACTAACGACTAGTCCACTTACATCTGTATATATATATACCACTTGCTGTACAACCAGATTATCTTAAGGGATACCTATGCTACGGGACCCCTGGGGCTCCAACTACTACCTTCAAATTGTTAAAAAATAGTGATTTTATTTGATTGGATTGTGGTTTTTATATACATTGTAATTTTAAGGTGGACATGAAGTCAGCGGTGCCGTCTTTAGATTATCATGTAACGGAAGGTGGTGCCAACTTCTCAGTTGGACAGAGACAACTGATTTGCTTGGCTCGGGCGGTTCTTAGATCTAACAAAATCTTGATAATGGACGAAGCAACGGCCAACGTGGATCCGCAGTAAGTCAAGCGTATTATTACATTGTTCTCATTTTTTTATTCGTTTGAAAAACTAAGTTAAATATGATGATTTAGGTATATAAAGCCCGAGTGGGCTTTATATGCCTAAATCATCATATTTAACAGTAACTACTTGTAGCTTTTTTTTGGTTTTACTGGGAAATGCACACACACTGCCTGTTCGATGGGTCTGCGGTGCTCTCAGCAACAGGAACACCCAATAGAACTCTACGAGCGCTATCGGCCCCCCATACTGCTGTCAGCAACAGAGCATATCGGCGATTGGCTAATCTATCATAATAGACCGGACTTGTCCAATAGGGGATGATGCGACATCAGTTTCCTCCGAACGGGGCCGTGCAATGTGGGCACAGATTCATGGTCCCAGTTAGGAAGGCGGCATAAATAAGTGGGCCATTACCTGCCATACACTTTCGCCGAAAAAGATTTTGTTATTCTCGAGCATTAAACGGACTATGCTCTAGAACGAGGGGACCGTCTCATGTAGCGCTGCTGCAAGATCGTGGCTTGGTTAGCCTGTAGAGAGTAGTCAGACTGCAATGAGAGGGAGAGAATATATAAAGATTCTTAGCTGTTGTGAAGGCATCTGCCCATTCAGGGGCATCGTACTCCTGCAGAATATGTTACAGTTATTTTTAGCCTGTTGCAAATAAACCAAACTACGCCAAAAACGCGCCTCTCTGCATCGAAAAAATATCGCTGTTCATTCCCCGGTGAGACAAGTTTTACCTCTGCTGAAGATACGAACTTTAAAAATAGGACGGACAAAAAATAGTATGTGCTACTCGGGAGTCAGGTGCATTTCACATTTAACAGTGCCCTGCAGGTGATAGATCCGAGGTACCTCACTATAGGTGGCCGATGGCTTTAGTGGGTATTTTGTAAGCCGCGAGTCCCACACACCCATGAGATCACACCCAGGTCCGATGGCAGTGCATAAATGCATTTCCCCGCGAAATTAATAAAAAGGTGCATTTCTTATATGTGGCATAATGTTTTATTACTAGTTTTTTAATGTTCACGATGAGTAAGTGTGAAGATAAGTAAAAGTTTTTTGCTGTGTAACATGTCCTAACTTTGTGTATTTTTACTCGTTATTAAATGATAACTTCATATCTCGAGTAACAAGTTATAAAATGAAATTAAAACAATATCAACAGAGTTGCAGAAGCATTTGAATTATATAGTTAGATGATGATTGGCTTTTTTTTCTAAATAATAATTATGTTTTTTACTCATACATATCGTCATTGAGTAGAAATGTTATTGCAAAGTCCAAAATACATATAGGATATTAAGAGGATTCTGAGGCATTACAGTACATATAAGGCACTATAATGGATACAAGCCATTACATTCCAATTCCCATTCTTGTTAATAACTCATACTTAAGTAATTAAAACATTATTTAAAGTAAAAAAAAATACCCATTAATCTTGATAGAGAGATAAATATAGTTGACAGATGCGTAAAAGATTATTTTTATTTCTACAATATTTAAAGTTACAGAGAGTAGAAAGTGGATACTAATGAGATAAGAGTAACAAGGGGTAATGATAGGATAGGATTAGATCCCCACCATGGTTCAAGCCTTGTCGTGGCGGTGGGGCTTAGTAGCCTGGGGTGAACACAGGCGAACCATTTGAACCGAGGGGGATCTTTGCACCCCTCTTATAAGAAGAGGGGGCTTCAAGATCAGGAGGAGGAATCGTTCTCGGTACCCCTCTTATAAGAAGAGGGGACCTAAGAGCAACAGGAGGTGGCGCTTCTGCGCACGGGGCACGGGGCGAGGATGGGAACCTCACCCCATTGCACTGTCTCAAAGTCGGTGGGTTTGTCCTGTGGTGCTGGGCAACCCCATCTGTGGAGGTGGAGTTGGTCCCTTAGGGGCTGACTAGCCGTCGAGGTGCCCTGATGATTGTTGTTCTGGGGCACCTCACCAAGGGCGGCACTGATGGCACTCGCGGTGGTTTTTGTGGGTATTCGGCACTGTCATGTGCCGCGAGTCCCACACACCACTGGACCCCACCCAGGGCCAGTGAAGGCGCGTAAATGCGTTTTTCCGCGTCAAAAAAAAAAAGGATAGGATTAGATAACAGAACTCGTTCGAATAAGACATCATGGGCCTCAGTACCTTGGCTAATCGTAAGTGTTCTAGTATATCTACTGGACTTACGAGTTGTGAATGTACTAGCACTCCTCTGCCTACCTCTTCGGGGATAACAGGTGTGACGGTACTACTTTACTTTTAGGAAGAGGTAGTGCCATGATGTATAGGATGAGGTAGTGCCATGTATAGTACATGATACTACATGCTATGCAACAGAATTGGGCCAGCAAGACCGGGGAGGCACCTCTCACTCATTTAATACCGCCGTAAAGTGACATCTTCAGTGTCTGATAGAACTATATTCTTCAAATATGGTATACGAGGATTGTAGAACAATCCGTCTGGGGGGAACAATTATATATATGAAGGACCATCCAAGTTGCAGCCGGGAGTCTCGGACAACTACCAGATAAGACTTCATGCCCTCACCTTTTTACTAACCAGTATCAAAAACTGTATTAATTCCATTGTTGTTCTAACAAGTAGAAAGAGCAATTGAATAAATTGTGTATAAAATTCTAACTAAACCTTTTACAGTCTCTTAACCCCCAGAAGTCATTATATTTTAATGTAAACTGTAACTCTTGTTTGCCCCCTATTCTAAAAAAAAATATTGAAACAAGATGAGAAGCGACATATAAAATCGGTAACAGAATACGTTCGAACGATTTTTAGATTATTTTCTGTTTATTTGACCGATCATCAAGTGAAAGTGGCTAAACGGACTTTGGAACTTTGCTATTCTGTCGAGAAATTCCCCGGATAAAAGTGGGATATAAAGAATAATTCCGTTGGGATACGTTTTTCGCGGGTAAAACCGCGGAACACAGATGGTTAATAATTTCATGTGTTCTTTGTTTTCAGAACTGACAATTTCATTCAGAAAACGATTCGGCGGAAGTTTTCGTCCTGTACGGTCCTGACTATAGCTCACAGACTGAATACTATAATGGATTCTGACAAAGTGCTCGTCATGAGCGGCGGAAAGATATTTGAATTTGACCATCCATATATTCTGCTAAGTAACCCTGACAGCCATTTCTCTTCAATGCTGCATGAAACTGGTGAAAAAAATAGTCAAAAGCTTTTTGAAATAGCAAAGGAATCTTTTCAAAGCAATCTAATTGAAAGTGTAAGATAGAGCAATGAAATGAAGTTCTAGGTACACTAATTTTTCTGTAATCATTAAAATTTGATAACTAACTTTGAATTTTGCTTTCAAATTCAGATTTTGGTGGTGGAAACGTTTTTTTTATAGCACAAGGGGGCAAACGAGAAATTGGAGCATTTTGATGACCACTGAAGCCCATGGACATTCGAATGATTGTTACGCAGAGGGTAACGACCTATATCACCCCCCACCCCCAATAGGCCACTACTCACAAACCGCACGAAACACGACAGCGACGCTGTCACTTTACGCCACGATTGCAGTTCCGAGCTTTGCGAGTTACTTAAGATCAACTTTATTTAAAAGTTTATGGTGAGTGTGAAAAAATACTGAAGCACACTCTTTTTATTCCTACCCGAGAAACTGGACATCAGAGTTCTAGTCCCTAACTTGGAACTTTTTTCGCTCCATATTTTTAGGGGTTGGATGGAGGGTCATTTCGAAAAAAATCTTGAAAATTTTTCTTTTCATTTACTAGAGTAGGGTAGAGTCTTAATTCCACTAGGGTTAAGACTACTCTACTGCAGCAAATAATATATGTTCAGTATTCTTTAGGAGTATTTAACTTCCTTTATTGAAAATTGAATTAAGTCCATATCCCCCCCATTTTAGACTTCTCTTTTGAAAGTATTCACCCCTTTTATGTTTTTTCTTGAGATAGGAGGCAAAAGAGCAGGTGGTGACTACAACCGCCCATAGACAATTGCAAGACTAGGCGTCTCACAGACGCGTTGCTGGTCTTTAAGGATTATGCTCTTTTTTCGAAGACCTCTAAGTCGTATCGGATCAGAAATACCGAGGGAGGCAGCTGGTTCCGCAGTACAGTTACATGTTAAAGAGACAATTCAAAATCATAAAAAATCATTTTCAAAATGATGTAATAATTAGTTACTATAGTATTAGCTTCTTAAGTTTAAGTTTAAAAAGGTTATTAATTTTATTAAAAAAAATGTACCTGCATTATATATTATATATTTCTTTTGGGTTTTTGACTTGTCGCGTTTTTTACTTAAACTAATTTTCAATAGTTTAATCTCGATGCGACTCTTAAAAATCGCTCTATCAGTACAATAATCGTATCTCAATTCGCTTGGCTAGATATTTGTAGAACATAGAACAATCACCAAAATCGGGCTGAAAAAGTATTCCAGTCCATAAAGTGTACTAAGCTAACAATAACCATAGCTTAGTCATTGTTATTCCTATGTATATTTATATAGTGAAATAAAGACATATAATCATCATTATCATTATCAGCTTTTACCGGTCCACTGCTAGATATAGGACTCTCTCAATGAATGCCAAGACGACCAATCTCGGTCTTTATTATCTCATAATAAAGAAATATACTCACATATAACTAAATGACCCTGCTAACTTTGTCTTGCCGGATTGGGTGAACAAACCTTATCACTTAAGGGTATGGAAGATAAATAGTAGAGGATTCTCAGGCCTACTGAATATGCACATAAAATTTGGTACAAATCGGTAAAGAAGTTGTAAGTAAGTTGTTGTCGGAGGAGTAAGGTAACTAAGACCATGAGAAGAGAATTTTATATATAAAACAAAAAGTTGTAAATTCATTGACGGGCTCTTCTTTCATCTTTCTCACAAGCTATGACACAATGCACACGTTAGGTGAGTTTTTTCTCACAAGCTATGACACAATGCACACGTAATGTGGGTTGACGTCTGAGAGTAATTTTGTACCACGGGTACTGATGAAACCGAATTCCTTACCGGGCTCGATGATGTAAACGGCGAATTCGATATCTGTGGTATCAGCAAGCGGTATTATCGAAGAAGCGACTGGAAGAGTCTACAAGATAAGTCTTCATACGGAGAATCAATAGACACTGCGTGGCGGAAGGGAGCCTTGAGTAAGAAACGCTAAATTATGATATTCAGTCTGAAATTTTGGATCATTGTTAGGATTGGTATATAGTATTATTCAGCACTATACATATAACCTTTGAATTTAGATAATTATATGCGAAATATGATGACTTCTCGCAGGATCCCCTACCACAGAGCAAATACAAAATAATACTTCTGCTACTAAGGTCTCAGAAAGAGAACTGTTAGTTGTAATTTCATTTTCGGAAAGTAGTCATATTTATGATTATAGTAAACTACCTAGCTATGTCCTTAATTTGTAGGTAAAGATTAAATATTATATTTTGCGTGGCACAGGTTTTAAGCGCCTTGTTAAAAAAGAATTAATACATTTTATCATTACTAAATTATTTATGATTTACAAGTTTTTTAATGTATGGATCATCATTTGCTCGCGTTTGCGGTTGTGTTTCATACCAACGTGAATCGCCAGCAGTTGTCTGTAGTTTGGGCATTAACATTAACCTAATGGACTACTGATCCTATAGACCACTACTGGGACAATTTGTACAGACATCACCTTTGTGGCCAAACGTACTAAAATATCACCTATACGCATGACTGGTAAGATTCTGCGAGTTCATAATTTTCAAGTATGTCGAAGCATGATCGATAACGTTCAATTTACTTCTTTGGAAATATGCGGCGACGTTGATATGTCTTGGTCTCTTCCCCATATTTTTGTTTATTTTTCTATAGATACTAGCATTATATATGTTGTGGTATATAATCTGTGCTTCAATTCAGTGAATTTTATATAAATGTTGTTTTATATATTTTTGTAGTTGCCCAGTATTGCGCCGTGTAAGTACAATATCACGTGCTTCCAGGTCTTCGCCAACAATCAGGATTGCCACTTTATCCATTGTTTGAACATTAAATGTGTGTTCCAGCTGGTAGTTTATCTGTTCTGATCACAACTTTATAGCCGTCACCACTTAGCATGCGCTCTGATGCAGTCTTGAACGGCCTGACCAGTGCATGGTGTTCATGAAGCAGTTGCTGCACATCTTGGATAATTGCTCTGCTGCGTTGATCCCTTGACGCCGGTCAGGTTGTACTAGTTCTATTGCCCATGAAGTATAGTTACAAGAATTTATGCTGTACATCTTCAAGAGTTTGCAATGATGATGGTAAATCTGGCCTTGTGGCGCTACAGCCTTGAATCTGAAAGGTCGAATGCATATTTAGATTTACAGTCAAATAATAACATGCCATTTTTAGTTCAGGGACAAATTTAGAAATATAACAAACTATAATTCAGCATTATTTTTACCATCATAGAAAATAAAGTCCTGAACATAAATGATTCTTCGATAATTTCCGCCCCAAATGAAGTCATTTGGACATTATATTTTTGAGTGTTTGCTAGAAAATATCGGGATTCTAATGTTTCTGCACATAGCAAAGTACAAAATGGATCTGGTGGTGGAACCAATAATGGCAGTTCCACTTTACCAAAAAAGGTAGCACAGACCAGGTGTTTCACCAGCAAACTTCAATAAGCCACAATGTTAGCAAACAACGTCCATTGGCCCAACGCAAACTAAACTTATATAATTCCGCCGTGAAGGGACATCTTCAATGTCATTTCGTCGTAGTCTATGGTGCAGTTATATGGAAACGCTGCTCGATTCAAATCAAAACTTGAATCATTTCTTCTTGCACTTCGAAGATTATCCCTCTATCAACCTGTACGATAGGCTCAACGATTTCTCTTTTATAACCTGGCCGTTTCAAGGGCTGCTTGCTCTTGCCTCTTGTGTTTGAGAAGCACGAATTAAGACCCTTCTTCGCTCAATTGAGTATAATTTCTCGTCATTCATCAGATAATTGACGCACGATGTTCCGTTGCCTAATTGCTTTACGCTTTCGCTGGCAAAGATTAATCTTCTAGATCATCGTCATCATTATTATCAGCCCTTATTGGTCCACTGCCGAATATACGCCTCTTTCAATTCTATAATATTCTATATAATTCTAGATACTTGAATCCAATCATTTTCTTTCCTGACACGTGTTCGAAGTAATAAATTTTTCTTCTTTTATATATTATTCATCATAATAAAATACTTTTATATATCTATCTATATTAATATTTATTTTGTATCGTTGTATTACGTTTATCGAAGCATAAGTTAGTTCAGCTAAAACGTAACATGGCACAAGTTCGAGGAACTTTTGTGTAAAAAATATTTTGACTAAACAGATTTTACACAATGCAACAAGAGACCAAAAGTTACACAAAAACAATGCTTACATTTAGTTTAATAGTATAAGTCAGGATAAATAACTCAACAACAACACATCTTTGCGCTAGTTTCCTAATGAGGTAGGCTAAACATAGGCGAGAAGTGAGGATACACACGAACAAACAAACATATGTATAATATATCAATTTAGCATATCCCTACATAAAGATAAACGCATTCTTGTACGTTATCCTTTTCCACCCCACGAGGCGGCTCATTAGGCCAACAGCTACTCATATAATATTGCGCGAAACATTACACCCCTCGGTCTCCTCTCTAGTCCATTTTGGCAGCAATCCAGCAATAGCACTAAGGCTTACTATGGTATAGCCCTGATACAGTCCTAATTGGTTTATGTGAATAGCTACGGTTTGCCTAAACTATATTCGACCTGTCAACATTTGCCAACCCAAATTACCCTCTTTTTTGTTGACGCGGGGAAACGCATTTACGCGCCTTCACCGACCCTGGGTGGGGTCCAGTGGTGCGTGGGACTCACGGCACATCATAGTGATGAATATCCACAAAAACCACCGCGAGTGCCATCAGTGCCGCCCTTGAGGTGGTGCCCCGGAACAACAATCATCAGGGCACCTCGATGGCTAGTCAGCCCCCTAAGGGACCAACTCCACCTCCACAAATGAGGTTGCCCAGCACTACAGGACAACCCCACCGACTTTGGGATAGTGCAATGGGGTGAGGTTCCATCCTCGCCTTTGTCCCGTGCGCAAAAGCGCCACCTCCTGTTGCTCTTAATTGCCCTCTTCTTATAAGAAGGGTACCGAGAGCGATTCCTCCTCCTGATCTTTAAGCCCCCTCTTCTTATAAGAGGGGTGCAAAGATCCCCCTCGGTTCAATTGGCTTCGCCTTGTTTCTCCCCAGGCTACTAGGCCCCACCGCCCCGACAAGGCTTGTACCATGGTGGGGAACCCAAATTATCCTATTTGACATGTATTTAACTTCATATTTATTTAATTAAAAATAACAGTGTCATTGCAGTTTAGAAAAAAGAGTTTTTTAAAAGGAAAAATATACTACATGGCTATCACGTTTCGTTTTCGTCCGCATTCGTTCGACAAGATAAAAAAGATAGTGAGATAAAATACGTTGACATTATAAAATTGCAAGTCAAAAAGACAAATAGTACAATTATATTACATCGTGATCATTAAAAATACAGATTATGTTATAGTATTTATCAATTTATGACATAGTCCAACCAAAGATTAATATGTATAAACATTTTGCAAAGTCATAGTGAATTTTAAGTTTGAAACAGCACTATACACTTTACAAACTTAATGTAACAAATTAGAATAAATACTAAGGTATTCTTTTATAGTCTGGGGTCTAAGGGGCGGTTGGAACATTAGTCGACTACAGACGCCCATAGACATTCGCATTATTGGCATGCGAAGGCATCGCCCTTCTTTTCACCTCCCCTCCAATAGGCTACTCATAAATTGCATGAAACGTGACAGCTGTGGTAATCTTACGTCGGTGTCATGTGAGCCAGCCCAATTGATCTGCAATGCAGAAAGACACTACAATATCTCTTACAATATATTGATCAGCCCTTATCGGTCCACTGCTGTACATAGGCCTCTTTCAATGAACGCCAAGACGGCCGATCTCCTGCTACTCGCATCCATCCCGGACCAGCTACTCCACGGATTTTTCTAGAATATATGTTAAACATATATACATATATATATATATATATATATATATATATATATATATATA
>JAFELO010000261.1:940477-955865 GCA_017140195.1 Eumaeus atala | reverse complement strand
GGAGAGTTCATGCGGATACATTCTCCCGTCAGGTGGTCGCGCGTGGAGCGGGGCCAGGTTGCCTAGAAGAGCAGGCGGTCTATTGTCTGCCCTATCAAACATAGCGCTCGACAATCGAACCACAAAGTCCTCCAGCGACTCTATCCGCAAGTCACGCGCTATCACATCGTTACGGGCGTAGCGACCAGCTCCCGTGATGACCCGCAGGGAGAAGTTCTGCTGGGATTGCAGGCGTTTCCACCGACGGGCTGGGAGGTTATCACGTACTATGCGGGGGCGGCGTAAGTGAGGCGTGATCGGATATATGTCTTGTAAATTACCAGTTTCGTCCGTGTAGGAATTTTTCCGACGATACCGATTTACAAGTCGGAAGTCCGTACGCAAGTACCAGCCACTACAAAGCGCGGGCTGTTCTCGCCTGGTTGACCATTCGGTCCACCTGCGAGCCCATCCGCGGCGCACGGTCGTGGTACTCTGCGGTTAACGGCACCGCTGGGTGTTATGTGAGCTGTGTGTGTAGTTGTGATGCGAGCATTTCGGCGCGTGCCTGGGCTCTGTAGTGTTTGGCACTTGAGGTGTCTAGGAGTGGACTGGTGGTGGTTTTTGGCATCGTAAGTCGTCTGATTAGGGCGTGCAGGTTAGTGTTGTTTTCGTCGGCATGGAAGATTGTACTCTCCCAGCCAGCTCCACGACACTCCCCCGCCTTCACAGACAGATCCTCAACCAGCTTGTTGAGTTGTGCCTTGATTCTCGGGTAGCGGGTGCGGGCCCAGAGTTTTCCCATCTGTCGTTTCCTCTGTAGGTCCGACAGTAGGCTCGGGGGAGCTCACCCCGCCAGCGCGCTGTCACCGGTACAACGGTGGTCTCAAACGCCCGCGCCTCCCGGATTTTTTCCGTGAAGTGGTGTGCGGCGGCCTCTTCCTCATCCGGGGCTGACAGCTGCCCGGTGATAGTGAAGTCAACTAAGCTATTCTGATAGACGGCCCATTCGATCCTCTCTCTGGTCAGCACTCCCTCCCTAAGTGTGACGTGGATGGGTAGATGCCCCAAGCTGGATGCTTGGAGTTCAGGTCGCCGACCAACAACACTTGCCCGCCGTTCCCCAGCACGTTGTGGACATCACCTAGGTCAAAGTTGTTCCCGGGATGTCTGTACGCCTCGTAGATCCTGAGTTCCTTCTCCGCCATGTGAACGACTATTCCAATCGAGCCCATGTCGGTGAAGGGACCCAGTCTCAGCTCGTCATGGACGAAGTCCTGCCGAACAAACACGGCCATTCCTCTGTACGTTCTCCACTCGGCGACACCTCGTCCCTCCGATACGCGACGTAGTTCGGTAGCCGGAGGCACTGCGTTGGTTTCAGCCAAGTCTCACCCAGCAGAATGACATGTAAATCTTACTGCTGAACGAGCAGCCGAAGACTGTCGCCTTTGCCTCCTATACCTCCGGGGTTCCGGTATGCAACCCTGAGCTCGTCACGATCCATCACTGGCTCTGCGTTCGTTGGCTCCATGCTTGCATGATTTGTGCCCAGATATGCGGGTCCCTGAGCACTTTGGACAGCTCGTCCCTCAGCTCCTCTCTGACAATCTCACGGATTAGTTCCCTGAGATCGTCAACATGGACCCTGGGCTCGTCGTGTTGACGCCGTTCCCTTTCGAAGCGTTCCGGCCTCCGCGTAGGTGGGGGGCAATCCCCTCATGTTTGTGGTGTTGGTATGAGTGGCTGTGGTGTGGAAGGGGTTGGCGCGCGTGTTAGTGAGCGTGCGTGTTCTGGGTCTCTAGTCTGTGTGGATACTCGGCGCACTGCGGTCACGGGTGTCTCCTGCTGCGGATGGTGGCGGCTTTGGACGGCCACAGCTTGGGGCTTCCTCTTTTGAATGCGCCTCCGACGCGACGGAGACGCGACGGCGGCGTGGTATCGGCCGTGTGGGACCAGCTGAAAGTGGTCTTCCTGGGCGGGCTTTCAGATGGTCATGCCTCTGCAGCTGGCAGTCCCCGACTGCATGGACGCCTTCGCAGCGAACGCAACGGCCAATTGCTCAGTGCGTAGAAGAGTGTCCGAAGAGTCGACAGCGGTGACACTGTGGTGGTCCCTGTCTCCCCTTCCACCCTTCCATGATTACTCCGGGCATGTACAGGAGCTCTTTCACCTCGTAGAGGCGTCCGAGCTCCTCGCTATTCATTCGCTCGAGCTGTGCGTGATACAGGCAGCCGGGTGTCCCGCCTCCCGCCGGAAGCACTTGGGTGCTGGGCATCTGGCTTTGCGCCAGTTGTGTTAAGCATTGGTTGGGGGGGGGGGACTCTGCACTGGACGTATCTTCTATCTTCTTGGGGCTCTCCGGAGCGGCGGCGAAGCTCCGAAATCGCGAGGCGTCGACCGATCCGCTGGAGAAGGCGGCATCGACGTCCCCGGCTGACGCAGCAGTCGTAACAGAGACGGTGCCAGGCGGCGTCAGCGAATCCTCCTCGGGCATCGCTGAGTCAGCCATTTCCGATCGGCGTTCTGTACTTCGAGGTGGCGTAGGCGGTGATCGCGTTGATCTCGGCTGCGATGGTGAGGAGGCGTTCGAGTTGGATGATTTCAAACTGCGACCACCTTGGAGGGGCCTTCAGCGGGCGAGGACGGCGTACGCTTCTACGGGTGTAAATCCTCCAGCTCCGCCAAACTCTCCTTCCGCACCTCCGTAGGAAACATCGTTTTCTTCAACATAATCCGCTCTTCCACCTTCTTTTCGGCATCACTGGGTTAGGGTGGCACTGTTGATTATGCTATCCTCCGTCGAACTCGCTGTCTACTCCCCGGACATTTCTTCAAAAAAGTCGGGGAATATGTGGCGCGGTTCGGCTTCGGAGCGTAGAGGTCTGGTAATCCTCATTACGAATATATAATAAACCATACACTATGTGTACAAAAAGCGCGTCGGCTTCGTCCCATTTCTGTACACGGCACGAAATAATACTATTAGGTCATAGCGATAACATAGATAGAGCAATGCCCACGCGAGATTAGATTATAGACAAAGATAGTAATGCCTTCTCATGTTCCTTCTCTGTTCACCAAGTCGACTAGTCACATGGTATTACTGCCTATGGCATCCCTTTTCTAGATAGTAACATGTGATCCCATATTACTATCTAGAGAAGGGGTGCCATTCATGCTCCGCAGTGAAAGTATTGAAAAAAAAAATTGAAAACCATAGTTTAGAATTCTTTCTTTCATTATTTTATTATTATATGTATATTTATTGTGTTTTTTATATGCAAAGTGTTACACAAATAGGTGTTACAACAAAAACAGTTTCATTACACAATCTGCCAGTTAGATGGCGTGCAAAATAAATTGTTATGGTAAGTGTACTAGGAATTCTTCATCTAATTACATTGTTGTAGCTACTTGAAATATTGAAATATTATGAATACAAATTCTATAGATTATTAAATACAAAAAATGTCACAAATCTTCATAAAAATAATATCCATGTATTCCAATAACATGGAATAAGATAAAATTAAGGTCCAAAGAGATCAAAGTTATTTGTATTATACAAAATCTACTAATCATTATAAATTTTATTTGCATAGAAGTCATATTAATTTGCTCAATTATTTATTAATTGTATAATAAAACTAAGTTGTGCAAAACATTTACTTATTAAGAGTTTTCGAACCTTTTTTTTTTGGTGCCGGGGTGGGGGTTTTGTACAGAGTTGTACGGGACTCGCGGCACATGATAGTGGCGAATACCCACAAAAACCTCCGCGAGTGCCATCAGTGCCGCTCCTGGTGAGGTGCCCCAGAACTCCACCTCCACAGATGGGGTTGCCCAGCACTACAGGATAACCTCACCGACTTTGGGACAGTGCAATGGGGTGAGGTTCCCATCCTCGCCCCTTGCCCCGTGCGCAGAAGCGCCACCTCCTGTTGCTCTTAGGTCCCCTCTTCTTATAAGAGGGGTACCGAGAACGATTCCTCCTCCTGATCTTGAAGCCCCCTCTTCTTATAAGAGGGGTGCAAAGATCCCCCTCGGTTCAATTGACTTCGCCTGGGTTCACCCCAGGCTACTAAGCCCCACCGCCACGACAAGGCTTGAACCGTCAACAGCTATAAATTACAGCCACTAGCCTATCGAAAGTAAAGTATCAAATAAATTACTATTTTTCGTCTAATTTTTTTAGAAGAAACTCAAATGAAATATTACTTGTTTACCTACGTTGACGGTTCGAGCGGAAGTATGGTTTGGACTTAAGTATGACTCTATTTTTAAAAATATCGACACGATTTCATTGGCGAATTGATTAAAAAGAAATGGATATAAAAATATGTAACGAGAATTATATGTTGTGGATTATGAAAGTTATGTTCGTATAAGTAAGTATATGGCTCGTATTGCCCTTTGTCCTGTTCTGCGTAGTAAGTACCTACACATACGCGTACGGAGTGATCGATTGATATGCCTATCTATGTCCGGAATCAATCCCGGTTTTCCTTAACAGAAGGGGACAAACGGCAAATTGACATCTGCACAGTTAATAGTAATTTAAATGCGTAACTCTCCTTCACCCCATCCTCGCTAATGAGCCACCGGCCTATTCATCTCCAATGCGGCATAAACTCTATAACCCTCATTAATATGTTCGCATATATTTCATTACCGATGTACGGTGCGGTAATGCTGCACGCATTACTGTGTTATCGTGTTACAATTTTTTAAATGTAAATCCGACCTACAAAAACTAAAACTTTATATTTTTTTCTTTTATGATATTATGGATTAAACGATATCGACCCTCATCATAAACAAATTTATTAATAACAATTTAAAACTAATTGCTACAATAATATCAAATTAATAAACACAAATATTTTCATTTTTTAACAGCTAGTACAAATGCAAATTTTGAATATTAGAGTTTTTTCTTAAAATATCGGGCTTGTAGTGAATTTTACATAGGGTGGAATTAAATGTTTGTATTCTATAATAAACGCCGAGTAAAATATTTAGCATTTGGTATTGAGACAATTAATTATATTCTTATTGATCTATAACCTATTACAATAATTACCGACATTTTACCGATATTGCCTCGGATTAAACTTCGCGGTGTTAAGTGCTTAAAATGGAATAGATCGAAACTTGCCAAAAATGTTGTTCCGGGTAATTTGTCATTTTTTTAAATAAATACTAAAGTGTTTTATATATCAGTAATTAGTGCCTTTTTGGGTTACCGCAATATTAGATGCTATTACCTCATAAGTTTTCAAATGAGATGTATTTTAGTATAATTAATTCTAATATTAAATTCTAGTATTAAAAGTCAAATTCAATTTACAAAGTGATGTAAAAATAATTTTATTTCCTTACGAGCTATTAAAACCGTCTATATGTAACACCTAAGCTCTGCAAAACCTTTTTATCAATGTCATAAAGCAAAGGTGAATAAAAAATAATGTGGTACTAATATTGGTAGTGATAAATTACTAATTTATAAAACAAAATATTTTAGAAAATATTTTATAAAATTCATATTGTATATTGAATGATCGTTAGTCTTATCAAAACATGTGTTTAGGTATATTATTGATGCGCTTTTATTATACTTGAGTAACTTCAGAATCTGCTGTTAATACCTTATCTTTCAGAAGATCTAGGATATCCTCATCCATCTCCTTCACGATTTTGATACATGGTTTTCTCATGGTGGTAATATAGGGATCTGAAGTCCAAGCCAAGTAAAGTTACTAAGTGTTCGGAATCCAACCAACTAGTTAATGTTCTTCGTTAAAAAAACTTATTTATTCCGTGCAGTTTCCGTCCATCGTTTATTTATAGAACGTCTTTGAATGATCGTCACTGATGATAAAACACATGTTGTCTTCAGACATTCGATAATTCTCTTTCAAAACGGTTGGTTGTTCTCTTTCAAAACTCACGTTTAGAATACTTGAACGTCGACATTTTATATAGTAAGTAAAAAAGTAAGTATATTCTATTTCGTTGCAATTAAACGTCCGTTTATTATTACTATAAATTCGTAATAAATAGAAAATATAGCAACGCTTTGTATACTATTTGAAATTTAAGTGTGGTATGCATCTAGTTGATAAAAAAATCACACGTATAATTAAAATTGGTTGCAAATTGATAAATACTCTATTATCAATAAATTATTCATAATAATTTACAAAACACACCACAAACTCATACCCATACATGGGTTGCGTTGGAAAATAAATGAAACCGCAACAGATAGCGGTTTTCCATTTTCGCTTCTCACACTCTGATAACTCCGAAGTTGGCAAAAGTTCGTAGCTGATATTTGTAAATGTCTTTTATTGGTAACTCGGCTACAAGTCACTGTCAAATACAAGACCAGGAGAGACACGAGTAACAGTCAAAAGTCTGATGATGTGCAATTGATAATGATAAAGGCTTTAAATGGGTATTTGTGGGAACAATAATTTTGCCGCATGACTATAAATTTATTTTAGCTAGTATATATATGTCGCACTCGGGTTGTATAATTTCATTAAGGGCCGTTTTATTTTGTAGCGGGCTAACGGTTAGCCGAAGTGTCATTACGAGAGTTCAATGGCTGATGTTTAGCCTCTGTAAATCTCTTGGTTCTAGGCAGTGATATTTATTGATACGATTATGAAATTGAGCCAAATATTTCGAGTGCAAAAAGAAATATACGAATCACAAAAACTCACTTATAAGTTGACGTACAGGCTTTACTTTCCACCCGAGGTAATTCTATTTACAACCCCTTCTTTATGCTCACACGGCTGAGCACATTTAAGCTTTAGTAGCTTTATTCTAGAAAAGTAGGTGTTGATATGCACCTTTTTATCTTTCCAATTGGACGCTGATAGCATAAGTTTAATGCCCGACGCAAGCGCGGCCGTAGATCAAATTGCATTCCGCTATTCCTATCGCTTTCTATTAGTCGTTGTTGACAATGGTACCGGCCGGTGGCAGCGCTCGTTCTTTAACTTACTTTTGCAGGTATACAGATGTTGAAACAGTAAACCGTGTTTATTCAAGGAGCGTTTGCCCCATACATGCTAATATTTCGTTTTATTTGGGACGCGGTATTTCAACGTAAGAAGAAGAAAATGACACAATATTACAGTTTATACAAGGCGCCATAAACAACCACAATTACAACATAATCTGCGTGCCTCGGCAGATTTGAAATTGGTGAGAACTTTAAATACTGATAAATAAATCTGAAAACGCTATGTTAACTCACCAATTATATATGTAAAGTATTATTATATCTATTGGTCCTATCGTATTTATCGCAATAAATACAATTAAATCAAAAACCAAACAACACTTCACGCCTGCAAGATACAGTGAGCACTTTCTTTGTTAATGACGTGGACGGATCAAACAAATCTATAGTGACAATGTAAAACTGAAAAGATCGTTTCTTTGTATGAACGCGTTAATCTCAGGAACTACTGGCTCTGATTGTAATGTCCTTTTACCGAGGAAGAATATACTATGACACTGCGACTAGTAGAACCCGAGTTACGCGAGTGAAACCACGGGGTGATGCTTATTTACGCTCATATAATTTTAACAAATCTGCCACATCAATACGTCTATTAATAAAATATATCCGTGGCTTTTATAAAGTGGCTTCGTGGATGAAATAAATTAATATCAATAATAAAATGAGACGTAATGTTAGGGCCTCACATATGAAATTGGCGTTTTCGTTGGCCACTTTAACCACGAATATCTCCTCTTTGGTAAGGAATTCCAGTTTGAAGTTTGTACAGCTATTTACTCATACATTTATGCTTCGATGACTAGCATTCATTTGTTTTTTCTTCTGTTGTCTCCTGTTTGCGTCACTCATTTTACAAAATAGAATACTTAAGATATCGTATTAGTTCCTCCGTGGTACTAGTGCTGCGGAAACGACTCGAAGGGTGAATGATGTGTATGGCGGTCGTGTTGGAAAAAGCACGGTTCGTTTTTGGTTCCAACGTTTTCGTTCTATGCAATTTCGACCTGCAGAACAAGCCCTGTGGATGGCCTGAGACCCAAGTTGATAATAAAGGCTATTGTGGAAGCGGATCCATCGCAAACCACGTCCGAGTTAGCTGCAGGCTGCGATGTTAGTGACAAAAATGTTTTAATTCACTTGAATTAAGTTTAATTAAAATACTTGAAAGACGGGTACCTCACGAATTGACTGAAGTAAACCGGCAAACGCGCGTCGACTGTTGCGTTACATTACTAAACCAGCACAATAATGAAGGTACTCTAAACTGCCCCGACGTGGTTCAGGCCTTGTCGTGGCGATGGGGCTTAGTAGCCAGGGGGGAACCCATGCGAGGCAAATTTAACTGAGGGGGATCTTTGCACCCCTCATATAAGAAGAGGGGGCTTAAAGGTCAGGCGGAGGAATCGCCCTCGGTACTTCTTATAAGAAGAGGGGTCCTAAGAGCAACAGGAGGTGGCGCTTTTGCGCACGGGGCAAGGGGCGAGGATGGGAATAGCACCCCATTGAACTGTTCCAAAGTCGGTGTGGTTGTCCTGCAGTGCGGGGCAACCCCATCTGTGGAGGTGGAGTTTGTCCCTTAGGGGGCTGACTAGTCGTTGAGGTGCCCTATTGATTGTTGTTCCGAGGCACCTCATCAAGGGCGGCACTGATGGCACTCGCGGTGGTTTTTGTGGGTATTCGGCACTATCATGTGCCGCGAGTCGCACACACCACTGGACCCCACCCAAGGCCGGCGAAGGCGCATAAATGCGTTTCCCCGCGTCAACAAAAAAGGTACTTTAAACTGAATCATTACCTGTATTGAAAAATGGATTCTTTACTATAATCGGAAGCGCTCAGCGCAATGGTTGAATCCTAGCCAGCCAGCCAAAACCTGCCCCAAGCTAAAATTAACCCCGAAAAAGTTACTTTAAGCCTTTGGTTGTCTAGTGTCGATATTGTTCATTACAGTTTTCTCAAATCTGACCAGAGTATTACGGCTGAAGTCTATTGTCAGCAATTGCAAACCATGATGGAAAAGCTAAACAACTTAGGATGGTCAATCGCTCCACCCCACTGCTGTTTCACAAACAGCGCTAGACCACACACTGCGCAACAGACGGCTACCAAATTAGAAGAGGTTCAATTGGAAAGTCTAAGACATCTTCCACATTATATTAAAAAATGTTCGACTTTTTGTTCCTCCCATACGAAACGCCAATTTCAGATGTAAGGAACTAATATTATTAATAACGTTACAAAAGTACCGGACTATGATCCAAAGTGTGTGATTATCATCAGTCGTCCTCTCAGACATGTTCTGTCGGACGAATACGTCCTCATCACGACAACAGTGAAACACTTTCAGCAAACACGCTCTCGGACACGACACCGCACACCCAGTGTTGGGGCACGCGGACGTCCCTGGGCATAGGTACGAAGTATACGCTACAACCCTGACACACATCCAGACAGACAACAGTAAACACGTCCAACCAAAAAAAGTCCAGGTATTACATAGGGAGTAGGGACTAATTCAGGTACGAATCGTATTGGAATTAGTCCCTACTCTCTACCCTCTAGAGGAAGACATCCACCTATCTTAAATAATACCGCTGTAGTGGATAGGTATTCCGAGACTACCGCCACACATACATAGAGACTGTCAGCTCCCCATTGTTAACATATTTCTGAGAGCTCTCCAGACACTTCATTCGAGCGACCGCTTATTCTTACCCTCTCGACACTAAGGCAGCGGAATGAAACAAACCCGCCATTCCGGTTAGCCTAACCACGATGCGCGCGAGTTTACCACCACCCGTGGTGGAAGAGAGGGGGGGGGACGGTTCCCCCCCAGCTATGATTGCTCAACGAGCTCTTCTAGCCGCAGGACTCGAAAGGCCAACCTTAGCTGCCGCGCGTGACCTTCCCCCCTCGTTTTCGAGGGGGCGAGAGGAACTGCTCCCTGGCCCAATATAATAATAATTACTTTAAATAATCTTAAATAACTATTGGGATACATACCTCCCATCTGCAGGAAAGGAGGGGGGTCACTCCCCCTATCGACCACCATGTCACCTGGACCGTCGTCGGACGTTGAATTGATGAAGTTGCATTGGACAGTTCCTTCAGAATGGAGCAGTAAAAAAAACTATCGTTCGCAAATTCTTGCCCACGTCTGAGGGTAAAGAGGAGTAGGGGGCCCGTGACATAATCTTCTTCTTGAGCCATTCATTCACGTCAGTCATTCCGAGGTCATTTTAGCTGCGCGAGCTGCCCTCGAAGTGAGAATCGGGGCACGAGTGACCCCACGGTCTCATTGGCCACGATAATGATAACTAAATTAGATAATATAAATATTCTCATATCGGGATGCATCTCTCCCATCTGCAGGAGAGTGTAGGGTCTGATTCTTACAAGCACTTATAGCAATCCAATAAAGCTGTATATATAAAAAAAAGAAAAAAGAACGAAGCCTTAAATACACATAGTGAGGCTAACTTAGTATGATAAGTCCACAAATACTATTACTATTATTTTGATTTTGACTAAAAGGTAGGTCGGAGCAGCATTGTTGTCGAGTTGGGCCTACATGACTAGGGAGTTAACTCTCGCTCACATCTCCGTAAAGGGACATATCGCGTTTCGTGCGGTATGCGAGCATCCGGTGGCCCATTGGAGAGGAGATTTATGGGCGTCCGTAATCATCAAGCGGCTCTAACTGCTCGTTTGTGGCAATATCGTAACAGCACTTGATGGTGGTCGATATTACACGGAAATTGCCGCGTGCACTGTTGGCGAAGTAATTTATAATACGGCCTTAGAATTCTTATAATATAAATGTAATACCATAACTCGTTCACCTAGCGAATGTGCCTGTCTTATAGTAACGTAGGTTGGAGCATTTTGCATATAAATCGTAACAGATTCAAGGCCGAGGCTGACCTATTCGAGATAGGGCTCATGCGAAAACTAATGTAACAATCAAAATTACGAAAATAAGTATAATTAATGGTATTTTAGCTACTTAATTTGCTCTTCACATTTAGTTTACCATATTAATACCATATCGCTCTTCACTTTTAGTTTTTATATATTTGTAATGAATTGAATGAAATTACAATAAAGATAAGTGTTCAGTCAACATAGGATTAGATATCGTTTAAGAGACATTAAAACAGCGCGCGGCGCCTCGGCAAATTACAGGTGATGCCTCTGTACACAGGTTGTGACGTTCTGTGAAATCCTTTGTGATAAAATTATTTTGTGATAAAAAAAAACTTTTAAAATGGGTGTCAAAGTTGAGAAGAAAAAGGTCAAGGAAAACAATATAACTACACCAGCGTCGGAGAAATCGCCTCCGGGATTGATATCCCGTTTATTTTATTTTTGGACGTTCCCATTATTTATAAATGGAAATCGTCGAGATTTGGAGGAATATGATCTCGTGCCACCGTTGAGAATGTATGATTCAAAGACAGTTGGAGACGAATTAGAGAGGTGAGTATTTTATACTTTATCAAAGGAGTCAAGGACCCAATTCATGTCAAATCAAAGGGCACATTTTTATGTTAAAACTGTGTTACCTCCGACTGGCGTGACCTGACGCGTATTATTCTGCTGTGAAAAGTACGCAGTGACAACGTAAACGCTGTAAAACGTTAGGCTAGCGTTACGTTCTATTCACTCGAGTCATTTTCATATCGCGCACATTCAAATATTTTTATGGAACTCCAAAAAATAACTTAAATTTAATAGGGAGGGCATAATTAACTTTAGTAAAATTGTATTGTATGCACTAATCGTGAATTAAATGTACAAAATAGAAATAGGCAAAACTTTTAAAATTATTATTTACTGACATTATTACAATTATTATTACTTTGTACTACTTATTTTGAAGAAACATAGATGGATAACATAATAAACGAAGGCTTAGTAAATTTTACATTATATACTCGTGTGAACACGTATAGTAGAAGAGACTAACTGTTTTACACTCCAAATTGATGTAAAATTTTGGAAAGGATGATTCAGTAAGATTTAGTTTATTTTAGCCGTGCTGCATTGCAGTGGAATAGGGCGAGGAAGACCGGAGTGGTACATCTCGCTCACTTGATACCGCCTCAAAGTCAGCTTTGAGCGATTAGTGTGGTTTCTGGGTAGCCGGTGGCACCTATTGGAGGGTAGAGCAAAGGAAGGCAACGCATCTGCATGATAATAATGCGGATGTCTATGGGCGTCGATAGTCGTCAAAAAGCTCTGATTTCTCGTTTGCCTTTTATTATAATTACTATGAAAAAAGAATAAAAAAGTTTCATGATTGTCATTCGAATGAATAGTAAGTAGTGCACGGATTGAACACTCAGTATTGAGTACACGCAATAATAACTCTAATCAGTAATCAGTCATCGGCTGGGTACGTGACGAAATTTTTCATTATTTACGATAGAACTTATCAACAATAATCACACAGAAAACTACTGGACCGTGTCCCATTAATATAGATTTCTAGACTAATAGCGAAGCTAAAGAATTTGTTTGTTTGTTTGAACGCGCAAATCTCGGGATACACGGACTGTTGCGCCAAATTTTTTCAGTGTTACATAGTCCATTTACCGAGGAACGTTATAAGATATATACCGCCACGCTATGCCAAATAGAAGCGGAGTTCTGAGGTGGAACGGCAGGGCGTTGCTAGTCAATGGTAAATGAATATAATTATTTTAAAATTTTGCTTTGCACACACAAAGATTAACTTTGCAGTGTCAGCGTGCAAAAAAGAATAAGAACACAGTAGATATTGTTATTAGCTATCCACATACACATAATACCAGCAACGACAAAATGCTTATAATTACAAATAAATTTAATATCCTTATCATCAAAAAAATATTACATATAATAAGGAAGTTTATTCCTCGCTCACACACACACATACATATTTTTTATCATTTACGAGAAAATCTTAGAAATCTCTTATCAGCGAGCAGCCGCTTTCGATTGTCCGATATTCTCTAGAGTCTATTTCGCATTCTCTTCACAGCAAGTATTGTAAGCAATAATTGTGAATACTGTCAATAAATATTTTATAGCTATTCCGATTTTAAATAAAGGTATTTAATTACGAATCAATTTTAATGGACTTTAAGACGATGAATCAGAGGATTCGGTTCACCCTTAATTAGGCGCATGGTGTCAAGGAGTTTTCGTTTTTTTTTTTAAAGTTGTAATGTTCGCAATAAGGTAATGCTCGATCTAGCTTCCTATTTATCATAAATATGTAAATTCGCAGTGGTTGGAACCTAGTATCATCAGCCACACGTGTTTACGACTCGTGTGGCTGATCAATTAGGCGCTGACTCCATGCGACCACTTGCGTGCGTCCTGTTATGGCGCTAATTTCGCTGCTGGTGTTCGCCCCCGGTAATATTTTTCTGATTACAAGCCCATTAGTTTTTTTTTTTTCAATTTTACTTTATGTATTTGGGATCTGGGGTTCCATGACCCATGCAGCTGGATGATTTACTTGATGAGCCTGATTAAGGGTTAAAAGAGAGCAGCAAGGTCTAACTGTATCGAACACAGGTTAGCTATTGTTCGATTAGCGTGTTTCCCTGTATACACGTGATTGAGACCAACACTTCACTTTTCTAATATTCATACCCGTCCTTTTATTCTAGTGTGTAACAGCTCAAAGCCAATTCAACGATCATATCTTGCCCCTTTTATTGGGCCTATAATATAATTTAATGAATATTTAATAAAATAAGACTTATAAATTTACAACTCGTGAGAGCAACAATGTGGCGTATATTGTTGTTATTGTATGAAACTTAAGTTATTTGTATCAGGTTATGGAAATCAAGTTTATAAATAATCCAATAGACGAGGAAGCTTAGGCTGTGATCACACGCTTGAAAACCACTCATTAAAATATTATATTGCATTATTATAATAATCTTCCAACAAGTTGTGTACGCCGCACGCTATCCTAAACAACGATCCGCGTGCAAGCCTATCACGACATTTGTCAGGCGATCTGCCGGACATTGGCTTGAGTGAGATTAGTCGGGCTCATGCGCAGCTCAAATGGGAAAAGCTCCGGGGAAGGACGGAATTACAGTCGAGCTTCGTAGAATAGAAGGCGAACCTGTATTAAGAGAGCTAAAAGAGATTTTTAATTTTGTCCTTCAGCGGGGCGTACCTCCCAAGGCATGGCTTGGAAGTGACGGAAGGCAAATGCACTAATGCTTTGGAGGACATTTTTGAGACTTTAAACTGGGCAGAATGCGGCATAAATATTAACGGCGAGTACCACTCACAACTTCGCTTCGCCGACGATATCGTTGTGTTGGCCATATCGCTGGAGAGCTAGCAGGAAATGTTTTTTTTTTTTTTTGTTGACGCGGGGAAACACATTTACGCGCCTTCACTGGCCCTGGGTGGGGTCCAGTGGTGTGTGGGGCTCGCGGCACATTATATTGTGCCGGATACCCACAAAAACCACCGCGAGTGCCACCAGCGCCGTCTTTGATTAGGTGCCCCGGAACAACAAATCATCAGGGCACCTCGACGGCAAGTCAGCCCCCCAAGAGACCGACGCCACCTCCATAGATGGGGTTGTCCCGCACCACAGGACAACCCCACCGAATTTGGGACAGTGCAATGGGGTGAGGTTCCAATCCTCGCCCCTTGCCCCGTGCGCAAATGCGCCGCCACTTCTTGCTCTTTTGACACCTCTTCTTATAAGAGGGGTACAAAGAGCGGCCACCTCCTCGGTTCAATTGGCTTGGCCCAAGGTGTCTCGGATAACCCCAGGCTACTGAGCCCCAACGCCACGACAAGGCTTGAACCATGGTGGGGAGGAAATGTTCCCTAGGCCGCTTAACGTCAATGGTGCTAGTCGCGAAGTCGTAGATGAATACATCTACCTCGGGCAACTATTACAATTAGGTAGATATAACTTAGAGAAGGAAGCCGATAGAAGGATTCATTTGGGTTGGGCAGCACTTCGGAAGCTGTTTCACATTGTCGCGTCGCCTATACCGCAGAGCTTGATGACGAAAGTCTTCAACCATTGTGTTCTCCCCGTGATGACCTACGGAGCCGAAACATGGCCTCATAATTTAGGACTGGTCTGCGAGTTTGCGGTAGCTCAACGGGCTATTGAACGTGCTATGTTGGGTGTTTCTCTGTCCGACAGAAATCTGTCGAAATGAAGTCATTTGGCAGAGAACTAAAGTATCCGATATCACGCGACGAATAGGCTCGCGTAAGTGGTGGCTGGTCACACACTCAGAATAACAGATGGCAGAATTGCCAGTAGGTTTTTGAAGTTGAGGCCGCCTTTATTGTTGGTCGACCGTTCTCCAGGTGGGGAGA
>JAFELO010000261.1:929967-940312 GCA_017140195.1 Eumaeus atala | reverse complement strand
ACTTATTTAACTACAAAATAATGTTATTGATTATAATATAGGCTATTTTTTTATGTGCAAAATAAAATTGGCCATTTTGAATGAAAAACATGAACAAAAGAAATCACCGGAAAAAGACAAACTTCTTGAAGAAAGTTCTTGTCACTTTTGTTTATTTTTTTTAATAACGAGTATGTCCTCATCTCTTAGCAATATATTCCAGAGGCCTCGTATGCATACTCTGGATTAAATTCCTCACGTTTTCATCTGGAATCTCCTCCTAAGCATCTCTTAAAGCGTCAATCAGCTGCTGTTGGTTGTAGACCCCTTGCTCATTCTCTCGTTTCAATTGGCTCCACAATTGCTCGATCGGATTTAAATCCGGACTGTTAGCTGGCCATGGTAACACCTCAATATGAGACCTTTCTAGGATAGTTTGGTTTGATCGAGCTGTGTGTGCACGGGCATTATCTTGCATCAGGATGAGTCCAGGCCCCACTCGCTGTGCAAATGGCTCACTTGAGGCCTGATGACGTCCTCGATGTCACGTTCTGCAGTTACGGTACTCGAATTTAAAATGGTGAACTCGGTTTTACCGTGCAAAATAATCCCACCCCAAACCAGTACATTGGGACCACCGAAACGGTCAACTTCGTGAATGTAGGACTCCGAAAACTGCTCGCCGTGTCATCTCCACACTCTAACACGCCGATCGTCATTAAGAAATTTTACTTTGCACTCGTCTGTAAAAAGCACCTTGCCCCACTGATTAATCCCCCAGTTCACGGGAGCATCTTAATCGGTCTGCACGTTGAACCATGCTCAGAAGAATTCGAACAACTCATCGTCTTGACGTTTGCTGGTCTTTGTGCAATCGATTATGTATAGTTTGGTCTCTGACACGGGTAGCCGTTGTCAGACGTAGGTGGTGTTGTAACTTACGGGCCTATACGATCACGACGAGCACCTAGTTGGATGTACCGATCCTCATGGGTCGTTGTTATGCGAACTCTACCTGAACCAGATCTCTTGGCAACACTGCCAGTGTCTTGGAAGCGATTCTTTACATTTTGGACAGCTCTTCGAGAAAAACACAACTGAAAACCCACGTTACACTGAGAACGTCCTTCTTGAATCATAACTATGGCTCTGCTTGCTGTAATTGTAACCATGTGCCTTCGTACTGGTAGCATGATTAACGAGAGATGAATCAATTAAAATTGAAAAGTAATACTTTTTTCCTAAAATAACCGAAATAAGGTAAGAAAACAATCGAAGAAAAACATAAGAATAACATTCAATAATTTGTTTCTTAAAATGATGGCCCATACTTTCAAATTAGGAACACGAACACATAAAATAAAAAAAGGCATAAAAGAGCTCAAACACCAAAGAGTTCGTAATATGAATATAATGTTACTTATCTGTTAGTTTAAGTTTAATAAATTGCATTTTATTGTAAATAAATGTGTGGCCCTTATTTTGTTTTGAGTATATATACATAAGGAAGGATTTTCGGACGAATAAGCTTTCGGACAGATTTGGAGACACTGATATAGATTTTTTACTAGCAATGGGCAAAAAAGAGTTATCGGAGCCATTCAGTGAGTTATCAACGCGACGACCATTAACATATGCACGGTGTTTATGCAGATGCGCTGTTCTCCTTCACCCCATCCTGCAAATGGACCTCTAACATGCACAAAAATCGGAATAACCATTGCTTTACGTCGGTGTAATGTGAGTGAGATATATCTCCCCGGTCGGTTGTCATATTCGGTATGTCTTAGTAAAAAAATAATATAAGTCCAGTTCCTTATTTTGACAGGAGGAAAAAAGATGGCAGACTAAAGACGTATAATTTCTAAAACAACTAAAGAAAAACAAACTATTAAAGACGAGGCGGTATGGTTATATGATCTTAGCCTGTCCGTAAGGACAAATCTTACAACAAAATACAACATTAATTTTGGCAGTTGACATTTTCATTAATAAGTGTCTAACAGAAGTGAATGCATGTGTGCGTGCCATATCGTTTCGTGCAATAAAAATAATAAAGTCTAGTGCATGTTATATTACAAAATTAGCTTTCTGCTCTTCTTCTCCGTATAATCTTTAACTGTATATTTCAAACTCCTCCATTCGCCTAAATCTTTAGAAAACGAATGGTATTATATAATATCCAAAGAAAAAAGTTATATTTATTGTCTAATTACGAGTAGTTTCCCTAGTTGTAGCGAGATGCCGATTGATCAATGACCTCACAATATTTGACAGAAAACGTCAACATGTATCATTACGCCATTGATAAATTGCCGTTGAAACACTAAACATTTTTATCGCTGAAATTAAAATAACATCATCGAAAAAGCAAATATGCCGTATACATATTTTTAATATGAGGTAGTGCCATGCTGCATGGCTGCAGAATTAGGCCAAAACGACCTCACACGATACCGCCATAAAGTAACAACTATGCTTTCGCGTTTCGTGCGCATTGTGAGTAGCCGGTGGGCCAATGGGGTGGATGGAGTAAAGGCGGGCAAGGGATCTGCATATACTGATGTAAATTGAAGTCGGTAGTCACCAAATGGCTCCGATTGCTTGTCCGTCATACATAGCTAATATACCACACACGTACAATTTAGAAAATCCCCTTTGCTATAAAGATATCCTTTTAATAGTTGCAAATGAGTCAGAAGCTCACAAGAAAATAGTTGAGGTTAGTATCAAATAAGACAGTGAATGAATGATAAAAATCAATAATGGAGAAAGAGTTGGACAAGACGAAAATGATGATTACAGAGTGCACGCAATGAACCTGGAAATGCGGAGTGAGTGGTTAACCATTTGCAAGTTTTGCATCCCATTATTTTTGAAGTGGCGGACCTTATTATATGACTGGTCACCCACCCGCCTTTCTGAAATTCTACCTAAATGCCTTCCAAGTGACCATCCCAGATCAGAGTAACTTAGTAAAATAGGGAAAAGCTTCTGAAAAATCTTGCTATAATTGTGGTGAGGCAATAGGTACAGCCAGGCATTTATTGGTGGGGTGTAAGGTGCTTCTAGATAGGGGTCATTACTCACGTCGCCATGATAGAGTACTACAAATCATACGTGAAGCTGTAAGTCTCTCGGTAGCTAGAGCACAAAAAGGATTGACTACAAACAGAAGAGAAATTCGCTTTGTAAAAGCAGGCTCATATTTCGTCATCTAGACCAAATATATTCCTTTTCACCCGAAAAAATAAACATATCATCCTAATAGAACTAACGGTACCGTGGGAAACAAACATACCTAAAGACCACACAATAAAAACAAATAAATACTACGATCTAATAGATGTACTAACCAAAAATGACTATACGGTTAATTTATACACGGTAGAAGTGGGAGCGAGAGGTATACCAGCAAAATCTCTCTACAACCTACTAAAAGACCTTGGCCTGTCGAGAAATGCAGTAAGTTCTACCTTAGAACGGGTATCTAAAGCTGTATTAGCAGGCTCCTATGAAATTTGGCTAGGTAGGGGGGGGGGGGGTAAACCTGAGTAGTGAAGGTGAGTGTTGATGATCATCACAAAGAGGCCTCTTAAACCTACACCCGGAATCACAAGTCCCGGGGCTACTGGGGTTTACTCCTTCTGCCACACGATGGACCCGGCACCCGCACGGTGAATCCATGGAATGCTAAGAAGTTCGTCTCTCTCTTTTTTATATTTATCTAAATATAGTTATATTTTATTATATAATTTTTATTATATAAATATAGTTATATTCTATTATATTCTAATTACCTGTTACTACATTTAAAGGCGTTACGCAAAAAACCTGGCCGCATTAAGTCTCAATGATAATTTCTACCAGGTGACGTTAAATTATGCACTAGTGATAAAATTACCTAACGGAAATTTAATTAGATACTGCTGAATGTCTAAGTATATTTTATTCATGCAGAAGATACCGGAGTAGACAGCAAATTTTAGACAGAATTTATTAATACACAGAATATTTATAAGTGTACGTTTTAAATTTGACTACCAATTTGATTGAACACTAATTCTATAACATATGTTGTATACTTACGCCTACACAAATATATATAACGTCCTCCTAGCCGAATATCGGCTACAGAGGCCGTTTTTCAGAGAAGAGCCATCTGCGCGAGATATATTATAGTGCACAAGTACTTGCGCAGACACAAGTGCACGTAAACAGGGATGTATATATTCAAAACCAAATAAGGACCACTAAGATTTTTTGATGTATCATGAAAATAATAAAGACATTAACTTGTTTAACTTATGTAACTACCAAAAATTATGTTATGAATTATAAATGTAGGCTAACAACTGCTTAAAATAATGATCATGAATTGTTTTTTTTATGTTCATAATAAAATTGGCCATTTTGAATGAAAAACATGACCAAAAGAAATCACCGGAAAAAGACAAACTACTTTTCTTGTCACTTTTGTTTATTTTTTTTAATAATGAGTATGTCATCCTCTCATAAAAATACACTCCAGAAGCCTCGTATACATACTCTGTATTAAATTCCTCACGTTTTCATCTGGAATTTCCTCCCAAGCATCTTTTAAAGCGCTAGTCAGCTGCTGTTGGGTGTAAACCCCTTGCTCATTCTCTCGTTTCAATTGGCCCCACAATTGCTCGATTGGATTTAAATCCGGGCTGTTAGCTGGCCATGGCAATACCTCGATATGAGACCCTCTAGGACAGTTTGGGTTGATCGAGCTGTATGTGCACGGGCATTATCTGGCATCAAAAGCCCCACTCGCTGTACAAATGGGATCACTTGAGGCCTGATGACGTCCTCGGTGTAACGGTCTGCAGTTACGGTACCCGAAATTAAAATGATGAGCTCGGTTTTACCGTGTAAATTAAACCTCCCCCAAACCATTACGTTTAGACCACCGAAACGATCAAGTTCGTGAATGCAGGACTCCGAAAACCGCTCGCCACGTCGTCTCCACACTCTAACACGCCGATCATCATTAATAAATTTTATTTTGCACTCGTCTGTAGAAAGCACCTCGCCCCACTGATTAATCCCCCAGTTCAATTACTGACGGGAAAATCTTAATCGATTTGCACGTTGAATCCTGCTCAGAGGGATTCAAACAACTCGTCACCTTGACGTTTGCTGGTCTTCGTCCAATCGATTACGTATAGTTTGATCACTGACACGGGTACCCGTTGTCAGCCGCAGGTGGTGTTGTAACTTACGGGCCGTTACTGTACGATCACGACGAGCACGATGTACCGATCCTCAGGATTCGTTGTTATGCGAACTCTACCTGAACCAGGTCTCTTGGCTACACTGTCAGTGTCTTGGAAGCGATTCCAGACATTTTGGGCAGCTCTTCGAGAAAAAACCTACTGCAAACCCACGTAACGTTAAGAACGCCCTTCTAGAATCATGACTATGGCTCTGGTTGTTGTAATTGTATCCATGTGCCTTCGTACTGGTAGCATGATTAATGCGAGATGAAACAATTAAAATTGAAAAAGTAATACTTTTTTCCTAAAATAACCGAAACAAGTTAAGATGACAATCGAAGAAAAACATAAGAATAACATTAAATTATTTTTTTCTTAAAATGATGGCCAATACTTTCAAATTAGGAACATGAAAATAAAAAAGGCATAAAAGAGATCAAACAGAGTTCGTAATATGAATATAATGCTACTTATCTGTTAATGTAAATAAACTAGGCGATTTGGTCTGCCCCGTCGTAGTTGAATTTTTTCTTTTGCAAGAAGTTATCCAAATTTCGAAAAAAAATGGTAATCTATTGGAGCAAGGTCCGGGGAGTACGGAGGATGTCTTAGACTTTCCAACAGAAGCTCCTCTAATTTCGTGTCGTGAAGTAGCAGTGGTGTGGAGCGATTGACCAGCCTAGGTTGCTTAGCCGCTAGCCTTTCCATCATGGTCTGGCATTGCTGACAATGGACATAAGCCGGAAAAGTCTGGCCAGATTTGAGAAAACCGTAATGAACAATACCGGCACTAGTCCACCAAAATTTTTAGGGTTAATTTACGCTTGGGGCAGGATATGGCTGGCTAGCCAGGATCCAACCATTGCGCTGAGCGCTTCCGATTATCGTGAAGAATCAATTTATCATCACAGGTAATGATTCGGTTTAAAGTACCTTAATTATTGTGTCGGTTTAGGAATGTAACGTAGCAGTCGACGCGCGTTTGCCGGTTTGCTTAAGTGAATGCGTGAGGTACCCACCTTTCAAGCCTCTTAATCTTCCCAATTTCCTTCAAGTGAATTGTAACAATTTTATCACTAACATCGAAGCCTGCAGGTAACTCGGACGTGATTTGCGATGGATCCGCTTCCACGATAGCCTACAACTCTTCATTATTAAATTGGGTCCACGGGGCTTGTTCTGCGAGCCAAAATTTCCAGAACGAATACATTGGAACCAAAAGCGAACTGTGTTTTCTTTTGCAACACGAGACCGCCATACACTTCACTCACCTTTCGAGTCTTTTCCGCAGCACTAGTGCCACGGCGTAATTCAAACTCTTAAATAATGCGATATTTTAAGTTTTACATTTTTTAAAATGGGTGACGCAAACTGAAAAACAGGTGACAAAAAGCAAATGAATGACAGTCATCGAAGCACAAATACACGAGTAAAATAACCGTACAAATTTGATTTCACTAAATTGCAGTTGATTTAAATACATAATGAATAAACTATCAAACGCACTAGTCCCTAAGGCTTTTGAAAGTTCATCATCAGATTTTGGTTTACTATCATGATACTATCCTTGGAATATCTCCTTCTTTTTATTGAACTATTACAACATTGACATTATTTCCAAAGTTTATACATAATTTTCACAAATCCCCTTACATGGTTTCACTGAAAAAGAAAACAGTTTCGCTTACAACTACATATAACATTTACGAAAAAAAAAGAAAAGAAAAGTTTATATTTGAGTTGGGCCAAATTACACACTTACCTTCTACTAAAATTGGCTCCGTAGTTCCCGTGTCTATCGAGAACAAACATGAAATTTTTATATACAATGAATGCTATTATATTCCAATAACTTCTTCGAAGTCGCTTGCAAATAAGAAATTTCTGCTGCGTAAATTATTCTTGGCATAAATTTCATTATTCTCTCGGTGTAAAGGGAAAACTATATTTATAATTGCGTCATTCTTTTTGTTTTTTTTTTCTCCGATTTGAACTTATGCCGTGGAAGCGGAAAGAAGTCCAATGCAACTTGATCGGATTGCTGTGAATGTGAATGCTGGTCTGGCGACAAGACTTGGTTTGGGTACCAAAGTGTGACCAACCCCTAAATCTCCAGAAGATGGGAGAGATGCATCCGAATATGAGAACATAATAGCTTATTTAATTGTTACAGTCATGACCAGATAGACGCCATGGTCCTTCAACCTCTGCCTATGACGTCGGGGCCAATTCGCGCGCGGTGGCAAAAATAACCTTGGCCCTGTCGTGGTTGTATGGCTCACGCAGAGGTTCATGGCGGGGATATTGCATCATTCACTTCAAGTCTAGATGTAACAAGTCCTTGACACGTTAGATCAGTGACAAATACAATATTTTTTCTTAAATTCACTATAATTGGATCGAATACAAAATATGCATTTTGTTTTCGATCATTAATATTTATATAAGTCCGTATCTACACTCATTCATTAAAAAAAACAGTTAAGATTTCGTTCACAACATTTAATGTTAACAAAAGACATTGATATCTTGGTAGCCTTCATTGTGACGCGAATTGAGCATGCTTTATACACTGGCCGCGCCAATGTTTCCCGGAGACACATCAGTGAGTACCGGAACAAGCCTGTGTCAGAAGCCGAAGACCCAAAATTTTCTTTACTCCTCGCTCCGAGATATGGTTCGGCTTAATGTCAGCAACAGAATCCCATTTTCAAACTTAGCGACAACATAACGGTTGTTATGAGAAGTGATATCAAATTAGGGGTACGAAATAGTATCGGTTTACTTGATTTATAACGGGGAGCATTGTTCGGCACTAATAGGGAAGGACATAAACCCGCTTCAATGACGCAGTGTCGACATATACATATTTGGCAAAGTGCCTAGCTGAGAGTGAGAATAAATCGCGCTGATCGCTGTTACCGCTCGTGTCTTCCAGAGATACATTGCAAGGGAAGCACCATCCATCTAGAATACTGCTAGGAGCAAATGGCGTAAGTACAGGGGGCAACACGCCAAATACCCTGTACACCGGGCCACACGGTCAGAGAACATTTCGGAGAGAGTATCTATGTCCGAGATAGAGGGCCACGTGGCTAATGTGTCCTATCAGCCACGTGCACCGATGTACTTACGCTACTACCAGAAACGCTTAACTTTAAAATGGATGAGCGGTATGATTGGATATACACCAGATCAAAGTTATGGCATTATTAGTAATGTAATTGCATATCTATACTTATTATAAAATAAACTCTCCAAACGCTGTCTGTTTGTATGTCATCAATATTCACAAAATATATAGAACGGATTCTCATACGGTTTTCGTCCAGAGAACGATTCCAGAGGAAAGTTTTACTGTATATTTTTTTAGCTTTTATCATTTACGGGCGAAGCTGGGGCGGCTCGCTAGTTTTTAGTGAAGCGTAGTAACTAGGAAATCATTTGATAGTAACGCTTTAACTAACTACGTTTATTTGCATAACAATACATGTTTGAAATATAATGTAGTGGTTACATATAAAGCATATATTTGTAAGCAAATAAGCTTTAATTTTTTTTAATGTTTCTACACGGGCCCACAAACACATAAACATCCACATAGAGGTTTAATACAGATGTATTGTCCTTTACCCACAATGGACCACCGGAAAATCACACACTGCACAAAATGCACAGTAAATTGAAGCTACGTGAGTGAGACATAGAGGTAACATAAATAGAGCAGGTAAGTCAGTCTTTTTTTTTCGGAGGGACCTAATACTGGTTGGCGTCACTTGTCCAGCCTCAACAGTTCGATCGACTACGAAGACTTTTTGTCTTCAGGTTTAGGGAGACGATAGAGGGACAGGCCCCCCTCTGTTCCCGCAGATGGGAAGAGATGTACCGGGTTGATTGTGGGCGTACGCTATAGTAATTATTTTTGGGACCGAAAAGGGGGAAGCGGTCCCCCTCCCCACTCCAGTGGGACGACACGCGCACGATGCCGTTTGAGTTGCGGTGTCGTGGATAAGGATAAATGAGATCGTTTAATGCTTGGCTTATCTGAGGAGGCCGGCCTCCTCGCCCCCCCCCCCTCTGACGGAGGGTAAACCAGTGTAAAACGCGGCCGTTTAAGTCGAAAGAGAGAGCAAGTGTGGTTCACTCTCTGTCCCTCTTTATTCTTTAATTTTCTCTGAACAATACGCATGCGAGATTGGATATACAAATATAGTAGTGGTTTCTCATCTTCCTTTTCTATTCACCAAGAAGGCCAGTCCCCGTCTAATAGGATGTGCCATGCCTAGTGCATGCAACTAAATCCTCCTATGCAACGGAATGGGGCCGGCACTACCTGTGAGGTACCTCTCGCTCACATAATACCACCGTAAAATGACATCTTCAGTGTCGCGTTTCGTGCGGTCTGTGAGTAGCCGGTGGCTCATTGGGTAGGGGGGGGGGAATAAGGGTAACGTATCGGCACAGGAATTATGTGGATGTTAGTGGGCGTCGGTAGTTCTGGAATGGCTCCGATTGCTCGTTCTATAAAAAAGGATCAGTCCCCGTCAAATGCCTGTCTGTGTCATCTCTTCTCTATTTACATTATCTGTATGCAGCGAGATGATCTCCCGGTGGTGCACGCCAGATACGGTTGCTATACAGTAAAATTACAAATTTAATAGTGTCCCTATTTCCTCCCTTAAACACTTACCACCTTTTTTTCGGGCTAACATAAATCGCTAGCGATTCGACCCGGTTTGGGCCGTGAATAACAGGGACTAAAGCGTTCCTCGATAGTCGATTTGTCCGTTCGTTCAGTAAACTTTGAGAAAATTGATCACGAACAGACAAATAGCATTTGTGTACTTTTTTTTAAATCTGTAAGGATTAAGCCATAAAGGACACAGTGTGTCTAAAGAACTCATTATTGCGATGTGGGTAAAATTTAATCCAATTGCGATATTTGTAAGACGTAGTTCCAAACTGCATAGGAGAAGGTAATTCCGTGCACGGTGCGTGACACTACATCCTCCCATGCAACGGAATTGGGCCGGCACGACCGGGGACTTACCTCTCGCTCACATAATGCCGGTGTAGCGTTGCGTGCGGTTTGTGAGTATCCGGTGGTGCATTGGGGGGGGGGG
>JAFELO010000261.1:911989-929957 GCA_017140195.1 Eumaeus atala | reverse complement strand
GGGGGGGGGGGGGGGGGGGGTGAAATGATGGAAAACACATCGGCATAACTATGCTGACGTTAAAAAGCTCCGATCCGTCTGTCCCCTATACTATAAAAAAAAAGTTAAATAGGTTTTAGAAACAAGGTAGACAGGTGAAAACACTAGCTTCCTAACTGAATCTAAAACAGCATTATATATAAGCTGATAAAGTGGATTTTTATGCGACATTAAATATCGTTCTGCGACATTTAATTAACATGACCAGTTTTAAGTTTAAATTAAAAGTAATAATGGGTTAGATTAAGCGGTTTCCAGACATGAGCAATCGACGCAATAAAATGCTAACAATCTACCTACCTACCTACGGATACTCAACGAAGTTATCTAACACTAACAATGCCCCGCGGTTGTAGTCTCGTAACCCGAAAGCTCCGCTCCTGTCCCAACGTGGTGGCAGGGCCTCCGGTAAAAGAGGCTATCCAACATGATAAGAACTTTGCAAATAATAATTATTGTTCCTGAGATCCGCCGATTCAACCAACCAAAAAGGAATCACATCCCACCGCTTTATGATATTGTACGAGTAGAGAGTAGTGGTACAAGGCCCGTGTATTTATCGTATCTTGATGGTACATAGCATTCCGCGATAAATTAGCGACATAAAAGTGATAAAAAAAATCTGATCAGAAATTCTTGAGATTAGCGCGTACAACGAAACAGCTTTCCGCAGCATCCGAGGTTTCATCCATGTAGTTCCAGTCCTGGAAATAGCGTCATTATGTATAGCCTATAGCCTTCAACATGACATTCACAGGAAAAGCAAGCTATCATAAGTGAAGTAGTAATAACATTAGCAAGCTATCACACAAACATATTTTTTTAATCCGACTTGTAATTACAGATGAGCGCTTCAAATACACAAACAAATGAAAATATCTTTAGCATCATTATATTCGCATTGCTATAAAATTTTCGTGTCACTGTTCATAACTGAACTCCTCTGAAAAGGCTTGACCGATTTTATATAATACTCTGTGTTTGTTGGTAGGTTAAATATATTTTAACTTTTAGTCTCTGTATTGCACTGTAGCACATAGTACTTAATGAAATGCCGATGTTGGATTATTATTATTTAGGCACTAAGTTTTGTGAGTGGCAACTAGGACGCTCCAATCATGTCATCTGCTAAGTGTTGATATGGCAAATGTCGAGTGACCACCTGACCTGGTCATAACACCAACGTACTTCCAATAACTCTATTGTATGTCATTGTAATGTGATCAATAAACTCTTTTCTTTCTTTCTTCCTGTACACGGAAACAAAACTTCCGCGGATGTAGTGCGCGGGGCTACCTACCTATAAAATGCAGCAACGAATTATTCCTAATATGTATGTAACTTTTTCTGAGTCTTCTCGTATGTACGTGATTATATAAATATAAGTTAGTTATATATCAAATGGCTTTCGGAGAATATACACTTAAATGCCTTTAACAACACCACGACGTGCTCTTAAACTTATCATTGTAAAACACAATTCGTAGTTTTAGTCGGATCGATTAATTATATATGTGTATTACCCGTTTTTCTTTTTTAGGATATACGAACATTCGAAACTTTTTGACAACTACTGAGGATCGCTATCCACATAATTGTAACACAAATGTGTTGTCCACATTTCCTCTTCCCGTCCTAATGGGCCATCGGAAACTCACAAAAAGCGAGGAACACATCAACAGGTTCCTCACTATGCCTTATCATGTGAGCGAAATGTACCTCCCCGCTGTGCCAGAGCAAGATAGTCACAATACTGCATGGCACTGCCTTTTGCAGCGATGGAGTTTAAATCTATATTAATATAATAAAGCTAAGAGATCGTTTGAACGCGTGAATCTCTAGAAACTTTTGACATCATCTATGTTCGAGTAGTTACGAGGAATGTTACATATGCTATATATTACGACGATATGGACAAAAGGAAGGAAAAATTGTACTCCCTTAAGGAAGAGGTAGTGCCATGCCGCATAGGAGGAGGCACTGTCATGCATAGTACATGACACTGCATCCTCCTATACAACGGAATTGCACCGGCAGGACCGGGGTCATCTTCAGTATCGCGTTTCGTGCGGTTTGTGCGTAGTCTGGGCCCAAGGGGGGGGGGGGGGAAGTGAAAAAGGAGGACAACACATCGGCATAGTAATTATGCTGGTGTTCATGGGCATCAGTAGTCGTAGAAGGGCTCTGATTGGTCGTTTGTCCCCTTATACTATAAAAAGAAGAATAGTTTTTCGAATTGCGAAAAAAAATTGCGAAGAAGGATGCAGATAATGGGGAAGACCAATAATGACATCATGATCAGACCTCTATCCTGTAAAAAAAAAAAATACTTCGTCTTTGCAAAATGAAACACACCAACGACTCCACTGCGCCTGAAGACTTGTGCTGATAAAGGATGTTAATTGGTTTAACATCTTTTAAAATATGTGGTTACGTTATTATGTTATATATTATTATAATTATATTATGTGTCGGTTTCATTCAGACATGTTTTAAACGTTTCGATGAATTGCCTGTATCCGTAATAAGATTATAAATAGGAAACAATTGATTCTTAGTTTGTTTGATTTCTTTAGTGTCCTACCCTTCTTTAGTGTCCTACCCTTCTTTAGATCCTATATTACTTGTGATAAACATAGCTAGCGTACAATCTATACTTTTAGGTTGGGTATAATCATCAATATACTCTTCGTTCTTTTGCATTTAAAAATTATCGATACTTCTCAATGTATCGAGGAAAGCTATATATCGATACTATCGGTACATCGAGTACCGTTATTTAGTAGCGATTCTGAATTGCAGCAGAATTGGTCCAACAAGACCGGGGAGGTACCATTCGCTTACGTGACACTGCCGTAAAGTGACACCTTCACTGTCGCGTTTCATATGGTTTGTGTTAAGCCGGTGGCCCATTGGAATGGAGGCGAAAAGGAAAGCAAGTCATCGGCATAGCAATGGTGCGGATGCTCAGGGTGACGGTAGTTTGAAAAGGTTCATCTCACTCACTCTCTTAAGCCCCCTAAGGTATAAAACAATACTATAGCTCAGCGCATTGTTTGAAGGAAGCATTGTCTACGAATATGAGTGAGAGTAATGATTTATTCTATGCGATACGTGCCAAAAACTGCTCCTTGAGTAAAAATAACCAAAATAATTTATCAAGTACAATAGTATCGATAACGACGAAGGAGAACTTCTCGGTACCACAAGATATCGATACTTGTTTCGTGTCCCTCCCTAACTGCGTTACAATCTATTCTAATAGTTTAGGTCCAATTATAAATTAAAGATCATTGAACAGTAAATGTATCTTTACTCTTGCTGACGCAGACGGTTACATAACTGCAATGCATCACTTTATTTCAATCTGTCTATCATGCTTTCATATAAAACCAGCTGTTGGTTGCGCTTGGACTTGAGAGAGAACTATTACTTCGATATTTTTCATTATGTGTAATGAATAACATCGGATTTCATTTACTCAGGTACATAAGCTATAACAATGCCAAGTTTAATCGAAATCTCTTCAGTAGTTTTGGCGTCGTTAACAAACATCCATCGGAACTTTTGCTTTATAATATCATTTAGATTAAGCCTAATTGATATTGCAATGGAGCTTTTTCTATATTATACACGTTAGTGTATAATATAGTTTATATGTCTTCTTATATTAAAATAAAGTCCCTAAAAACTGGTCTCTCTTTAATCGATTTTCTTAAAATCGGCTGAACGGATATTCAAACGGATTTCACCCATATCCATGGAGCGATTTTTTAGGAAGTTTCAGCGTATAATTCGGTTCTAGTTATTCACGGGCGAAACCGAGGCGAGTATAAAAATAAATGCAAGTAAAAATAAGATTTATTAAATAATGAATAAATATGATAATTATTTGAATGATTTTAAACAGTATTTATTTGTAAACATAATTTTAAGTTTGTAAACAGTTTTTCCTGCACGACTGACATGGTAGAATATTTTCTATACTCTACTACTGCTAATCACTGTATACTCATCTTATTTATACTTGAATAGTTTGTTTGTTTGAACGCGCTAATGCAATGTAATGTAAACTGCTGGCAGAAATTAAATCGATTATTTATTGAGGAAATTTATAATAGGTTATATACGATGACGATATGACTACCAGATACCAGAATTACGCGGGTTAAGCCTTAGAGTGGTGTTAGTCTAGCCATATTATGAAGCAAAATTCATGAAAACTGTCTATATGTATGTGTCCGATTTCATCAAAATCTACCAAAGGGAGTTTCAAGCAGATTTCACCCTTTGATAGAACGATTTCTGTGGAAGGCATTAGTTAAGGTAGCAATCCGGCCCACGTTATTTATGAGTAAAGGCGGGGCGGGTTGCTAATTCGTTATAAAATTAAAACAACAATATTAGGTAATTCTATAGATATAGATTTCCTTGGGGAAGTAAGGGGTGGTGCACAATAACACGTTACGAAGTCGTGACGGGTAGCGTGGGACGTCGCGACGCCGTGACGTGGGTTTCACGTCGAGGAAATTAAAAATTCAAGTCATGACGATGCAACATACAAAACTGCATGTCATGTGTAGTTTAATCCCCCGTTGTATTTCTATTCCTACTAATCCAAATAACTGATAGACTGACAGAAACGGATGAATTTGTCCGTGCTTCTTCTTCTCCCGTCTTCTTAATAACAGCAGGCAAAGGACACATCTAATACGATCCATTTTTAGAAATTAACTACACCGATTTAACATGCGGCACCAGCGTTTACATTCCGACGTCATAACCTGCATCCTAGCATGTTAAACCGACGCGACGTTACGATGGCCCAGAATTTCTCGCTGCACGTCACGACGTCATGACGTGTGCCACCATCGACCATATTGCGGTGTATTTCTAACGGGGAAGATAAAACAGAAAGGGGGGAAATGAGCCATCCCTGGTAAATAAAGGATATCGATGACTATCATCATCATCACAAGCTGGAAGTCCACGGGTCGCCTTAGGTCAAGAGCAACTTGAATCCAACAGATGCCAGCGACTTGAAAAAGTCCATCCATCTGCTAGGAGCCCGTTATGAGCATCGGTGACCACAAAAAAGTTTCAACTGCGAGTTGGTCCACTTATGTAACATAGTTAAAACAGAAGATTGGTAAGGAGGGCGGTACTTTTTTTTGTTTACTCGGGGAAACGCATTCACATGCCTTATCTGGCCCTGGGTCCAGTGGTGTGTGGGGCTCGCGATACATTATAAACACATACCCTCAATGAAACACCGCGAGAGCCATCGGTGTCACCTTTTTTGGGGTGCCCTGTAACAACAAACTAATAGGGCGCCTCGGAGGCTAGTCAGCCCAAGACAACCCCACCAAATTAGGGGCAGTGCAATGGGGTGAGGTTCCCATTCTCACCCCTTGCCCCTTGCACAAAGGCACCTCCTGCTGTTGCGTTTTTGTCCCCTATTTTTATCAGACGCTTACAAAGAGCGATCCTCCATCCGTTCTCCCTCTATAAGAGGGGTGCAAAGAGCATTCACCTCGGTTCAATTGGCTTCGCCTGGGTATACCCCAGGCTACTAAGCCCCACCGCCACGACAAGGCTTAAACTATGGTGGGGAACCAGGGCGGTACCTCCATTAACTTAGCCTTATATTTTTTTATTAACGCAAACAGAATGCTCCGTGTACCGAATATCGTATTTTAGTAAAGAGATGACTCCTTAGGGCGATATAACATTCGTCGATCTGATATCCACATCGCCGTGAAAACATTTTACCTACACCGACATTATGTCGACACTGACACCGGTGTCAGACCTTGTCGAAGAACGCATTTATAATTACAACATATACGTGTTTTAAAATTCTCTTGACACAATGTTAGTTACCTTACTCCTCCAAAACGTCTCTACATCGGTAAATGTCATGTCATGTCTAATATGAAATTGTCTGGATTATGATCGCTATTGATTAGTGTATGCAATTTAGGAAGTAGCCTTGTATTTAATGAAATTTTAGGATACCTGGTAAACTAATAATAATCTTATATATATATATATATATATATATATATATATATATATATCTTATATATAATTCTCGTGTCACAATGATGTTTATAAAATTAAGAAACGAATTATAAAAACATCTTAGCTATCGATTAGTATACAATATAAGATTAGAATAGAATCGAATTGAATATTACTTTGTTACCTAAATAGGGCAATTAAACACTGTTAATGATCATGAATTGTATTATTATCATTTTCCCGTTCATTTTTGCACGCCAGAAGTTATCTGAAATCAATAGATAATATGATACAGCAAAACTCACTCATTAACCGATTTAATCAAAACAATTATTACTACAGTTATGTATCAGTTAATTATGAGAAATCGATCACACACAGACAGCTTCGGTGACTTTATATTATAATAAGTACAGATCTCAGTTAGAGCTAGTGTCATGATGCATTGCAGCGGAATTGGGCTGGCACGATGGTAGAAATACCTTTCGCTCACTTATTACCGCCGTAAGGTGACATCTACGGTGTTTCGCTTCGTGCGGTTTATGAGTACCCATCGGCACATTGGGCGGAGGAGGGGAAAAGGAGGGAAATGCAGTATGCCACTGCGTTGCCCTCCTTTAGTAAACATGTGGAAGTTCATAGGCGGAGGTAGCTGTAGAAGGGCTCTGATTACTCGCTTGCCCCCTTACTATAAAAGAATATATATTTTGCCCGTTAATATATTATTCCCCGTTACCTGCATGATGGGGCAGCATGCAGGTAACGGGGAGACCAATAATGACATCGTGATCAAATTGATGGGACACTGACCGAAGGTATTGTCAGTCGTCGCACCCGGCGTGTTTATGTGAACAGTTATGAATGTGCACGTTACAAGACAAATAAAAACCGATAGTAAAAAGAATCCATTGACTAGATCCATAGACTTTGACAGTATGTAGTATTCAAGTTATGCGTACTACATAATGTCAATGTCATGTAAGCTCTTGAATAGAACGAAGTAACACATCTAGCTAACTAACCAACTACCGAATTAAATAGCTTATGTTCTAGTGCCATTTCTACTTTAGTACGCTCAAATCGCATAAAACATCCGACTGGTTATGTGTAGTGTATGCACTGGTCTACCTATAACAATATACACCAATCGCACCGTATAGTTGTATTATTTGCACGTGCTGCTGCATGGGCGCGGGGTCAAAAATTAGGACACTCCATTATGCCCATAATCCAATTTACTATCCCCGCCATCGATTTTAAACTTCCAAAATTAAAAAAGATAGTGATCACAATATAAACTCTCGACATATTTGCCTTGGTAAAGTGGTTATTAATATTATACTTCTATCAATATTTACTATTGTTATATAACCTTAGTAAAGGACGAAAACCATAGTCGCGAATTAACCGAAAGTTGTACTCGGAACACGGAAAGTGTTATTTAATTTTTATTTCATTATGTCAATATCATGTGGTGTTTTAATTAAAATGTTGCATTACGTTTATTTATAATATATATGTATAATGTTATTAATAAATAATATGTCTTTTTTTTTAAATCCTGATTTTAATTCTGTACCTATCTAAAGGTGAACTTTTAAATGGATTTGAATACGAGAGTAAATAATTGAGCGTTAAAAAATATGTTCCTAAATTATATGGAGTCAAAATTACTGAAAATATCTTTGGTTTGTGGTAATTTTGACTGTTTAACTAATTAAATCATTTCGTAATTCAAAAATAAAGACTGAGAAGATATAAAAAACTGCATGTTTACAGTTAAAATTGTACAATCGTTTTGACGATTCATTATTACTGGTGGCTGTTTAGACAGCAAATTCCGATGTACCCGTCGTCGTTATAGGAAGAGGTAGTGCCATGCTGCACAGGAGGTGGTACTGCCATGCATAGTGCATGACGCTTTATCCTCCCATGCAACGGCTGGCTCGACCGGGGAGGTACCTCTCACACACATAATACCGCCGTAAAGTGACATCTTCAGTGTCGCGTTCCGTGTGGTTTGTGACTAACCGGTTGCCCATTGTGGAGGGAGAAGGAGTGTAAAGCATCGGCATAGTAATTATGTGGATGTTCACGGGTGTCTGTAGTAGTAAAAATGCTCCGATTGCTTGTTTGCCCCCCTATCATATTAAAAAAAACCCACACACAAAAAAAGACACACAGTCGAAATGAGAACCTCCTACTTTTTTGAATTATAGTAAAAAGAAGGAATACCGAATACAATAAGACAAAATACGTATTAACTACTAATATATATTTTATTTTACAGAACATGGAGAGAAGAAGAAATAAAGGCGAGGGCGAGCAGGAGGGAGCCTTCCTTTACCAAAGCCCTATGTCGGGCGTTCTTCTGGTCATTTTTACCAGGAGGACTGATGCAGTTCATGTACGTGGGATTGAGGTATGTAACTAGGCTTGCAAATATAACAACCGGCCAAGCGCTACTCATCTCCTATTTTTTTCTCATTAAATTCGTTTTTATCATTCCCTCCGATCCTGGTGACACAGGATTAGCAGCGTTGGGAAAGTGTGCTGGGCCATTACCGTTTAAGAAGGGAACCCGCCAACGTATCGGACACGCACAGCGAGAGTTCCGTACAAACAGCAGCAAGACATCTTCACACCATGTCCCTAATGGGGGAGACAGAGAGAACGGGAATGTCATACATCACGATACTTACATCTGCCTTGTGTCCTCCATATTCATTGGTCTGTTCATACAGACGCGCTACAGGGTTCCGTATCAATGGGCGAATAATACATTTCGTATCTATCAAAGCCAGTATGCCTGGTGTTGTAGCCTTACGGGACATACCAAGAGGATATATGTTGTATGCGAGTTGACAAATTTATATTTTCTTGCGCGGCGCCGCACACACTTTGTGTGAAACACTTGGTACCTAATAGATTTGCAGTATATAAATCTCAACCAATTATAATTAGCAATAGGTAATTATGTAGTTATATAACTATATAATTACCTATTGGTAATTATAATTGGTATATAGGTATATAATTACCTATAGGTAATTATAATTGGTTGAGATTTACGCGTTTGTTATATATTGTTTAATTTTAACGCGTTAAATAGTTTGCTTACTAAAAGGTACTAACGACAAAATACTCTTGCTCGATGTTTCGGCAAGGTTACACCACTCATGGCCATGAGCAGATTAAAAAGGTATTTAGCCGCTAATACCTCTTATTAAGTTAATTTATCGTGTTAAAACCATTTTAGTTACTACAAAAAGGTATAATGATAATTTATCAATTTTCAGATTTATTCCTTTGTTTGTACTTTAAGTTCTTGCGGTTTACCCAATTTCATGATTCTAAGTCAGATGGAATTATCCTATAGCGTTTAGGTAAAGTGCGTATTATTTATATTAGTTTAAAAATAATAAAAAATATAATATCTTGAATAGATATGAGGTATCATAATGATTAATTATTATCGTTTGTACAACGATAAGACAAATCAATTACTATTATGATAATATAAAATAAAATATAATTCCTATAACCTGACTACACTGCAAGGTAAAATGACAAGATCTACAATCGTTGAAACTTAGCTAGTGGGAGATATGTAACACTGGTTATAACTAGTCGACGACCAAGAAGCTAAAGATATCTTCTAAATTGATACATTAAATATACAATTCGTTGAACGCCCTAGAGAAAAGTAGGAGCGTCTCTTCTTAGAAATCATTATACTCTTTAGTGAGAACATACGTGGGTATGTCCCGAACCGGTCCAACTGTGTGGGACAAAACAGTTTTTTTTCGGCAAACGACCAAAAGTAGACATTTGATAACCTGATGGTCATCACCCTGCGGATGTCTTACGATACGTCACCCATCCTCTCGATGGGCCACTGACATTCACAGACCGCAAGAAACGCACACGTTTAAGGCGGTGACGTGTGAGCGAGTAGCTCTCCGGTCGTTTCGGCCCAATTCGGCTGTAATGGAGAATGACAGTCTCACATTGTCGTGTCACGCAGATGGTTTTATAATTGGCGGTAAAATTTGATATCACACTATTACAATCAGGGTCGGGCGGTTTTAGTTATCTGATATAAAATAGAGATTACCTACACCTATCCGCTATCACTTGATACCGTAATGCCATAACATATTTGATATATCTCATGTGGTCCTATTAATTGGGCGACGACGCCATATTTTTCTGATGTTTAACAGGTGAAAAAGTATTTTAAAACAAAATGGCATTCAGAAACCTTAAGTTTAAGTAAACTATTTACATAATTCTGAATGATTAGTTATACCTTAAAATTTTTACTCCCCTAAATTAATTATGAACATTTGTCATACTTATTCAGTGTTTATATTAAAAAACGGTTAATTATATTTGAGACTTAACAAAAATGAAACTTAATTTTGATGTCAAAATTATAGGACGATTTATTTTATACCCGGGCTCAGATAACAGTCAGATAACACTGAGCGTAACAGTCGTGTCAACAGAAACTCTCGTTGAAAAGTGATTTATCACATTATATTAATTGGGTCACAATTTTTATATGCTTCTTAACAGATGAAAAGCTCTTAATCGATAAGTTAAGAAGAAACTTTTATTTGTTTATAAAAATTCCATGGGATCGCGGATAAAACATTTGGATGGTATTTAACTGAACCTCAATTTATTCTTGTTTTCCCCAATAAAAGTACTGATAGCGCACCAAAATATACTCATTACAATAAATATTTCATAGTGAGCAAGTATTTGTTAACTGTTGGAAGTTTGTTACATTATTATTTCACTTAATTATTTATTACAGGAGCATATATTTTTAAATTTTTACTTAAAATAATGTAATGCAAAATATAATTTATTTGAGTACAAGTTGTTTATTTTATTTTTTAAATATATTTTGGAGGGATGGATACGAGTAGCAGGGGATCGGTCGTCTTGGCGTTCATTGAGAGAGGCCTACGTCCAGCAGGGGACCGATAAGGGCTGATAATGATGATGATGAAGTACCAATCCCCAATACAGTTTTATTTGTCACAAGTGAGCTACGAAATTAAAACTATTTTATTAACCTCGTGCTGGATAGATTACGAAAAATTTGATTGCTGTTCGATAATTTATCACTCCCAGCACCGCCGCTCCTGCGTCGGCAGGACTGACAGCGACAACCACTACGAACTCTTTGATGTGATCGCAGGGAATCCGAGGACAAAATCTAAAGCCATCTTGGTACTAAGGAATTTAGTTAGAATATAGGAGGAGTAGTCATAGCCCATTCCACTGCGCATATTTTCAGTTACTTTTTTAATATAATATAAGTACATTATAATATTTATTAAATAAGAATATTTAATACAAGTCAATAATAAAGTGCAACTCTTCCAGCCACACGTTGTATTATAATTATGAACCTGTTAGAAACCTTCAAACGACACACAACATCTGTGGCCACGCACATAAAAGTAAAAACATGCCAACAAGTGAACCACCAACGTGATTAACAACTGAAAGGCAAGCTCTCTCAGATCAGCTAACTCAAATCAAATAGTCATGTGTATAAGGATAGTAACTTTGAACAATTTGAAATTTGAAGCTCCAGCGGTCTAATGAGAAAGGCCATCGGCACAAGACACCGTTATAGTGCACAAGTGTTTGCGCAGATACAAATGCACTTCGTATTTCTTCATTCCCTCCGATACGCCGGCAATCCGACACGAACGAAGAGAAATCAGACGCATGGCCGACGATTTAACGTGCACGTTGCAACGTTGCACGAGATTCCGATCAGTTACTAGAAATTGAAAAGCCCCAATAACACTTTTTGTTTGGTCCGACCCGGGATTCGAACCTGTAACTTCTCATCTGTGGCTGAACATGCTTATCAATTACCATTAGAACACAATACCACAAGGCAACAAATATTAATATATTTAAATAATAAATTTGATACGAATAGTAATAAGACTAATAGTCACACAAATTGATCAAAACTCTGGGTCAATTTCTTAACCACAGTTGTTTGTTTCGTACGATGTATTACTATCGCTTAATCCCATAAACCTGTATGTGAGAAATGAGGCCACAATATCTTCACACAGAAAAAAATATCGGATTAATTTCGTTGAGAGCATTTACATAACTTGCAAGCCGCATACCATTCCCACTAATAGGGCATTGCACGTCTGTGCGAGGTGGAAAAATCGATATTATAATAAATATTCATGACGTTGGCTTCTGTCGTTCATGTTTGATGACGCGACAGTTTTTATAGTCAAAGCTTCGCATTACCCACTCATGATTGCTCTCATTTTGATAACCTCATTTTTTATTGTATTGTTTTGGGTCTCTTTTTTGTCTGGAGTGTCAATTTATATGTGATTGATGTTTTATGCAATAGAATTTGATATTTAATGCAATAGAATTTGGAAATTCTGCGCTTGCTGATACGGTATATTTTGTGATATTATCATTCTTTTAAAAGGCCGCCTTAGCTGCATTGCAGCCGATTCCAGTTGACATGCCCACTGGCTCACATGATACTGCCGTAAAGACACGGCTAGTATGTCGCATTTCGTACCCTTAGTGCTTTTCCGGAATACTATTGGAAGAGGAAGGTGGAAGGGGTCTAACTCATCGGCATAGTTCTATGCAGACGTGTTGTTGTATGTAGATGTCATTAGGTGTCGCACGAGTATGATGTAACCGTAACAGAGAAAGAAAATATGTGCTACCACATGTCATGTCTCTCCGGAGATCATTCCACACCTATCAGATATTGGCTTCATTTTTGTAATGCTCTCGACACACATTTCCCAATTTACTCCCAAAGTCAAGCGTGTGCACAGAAGTTTTACATCAAAATAATTTATTCGATTTCTTTTCTCATTTTTCCAGAACATTGACCCCGCTTCTCTTCTCAGAGCTCCTGGCCTTCTGGTCAGTCAACTCTACGATGTCCAAGGAGACCGCGGCATATTATGCGGGCAGCATGGTGGCCGCCAACTGGTTGGCGGCTTTCTTCAACCATCAAGGAAATTTATATTGCCATCAGTATGGTATGAAGTTACGTGTAGCCACTAGTTCGTTAATGTTTAGAAAGGTAATTGATTATATTCCTATAAACAGAACAGAATAGAATAAACACTTATCTGGTAATTAACAATCATTAATTACACCTGTAAGCGTGTATACACACTAATACAAGTTTCCAAATTTACAAAGATCACATATCATTTATTAATAGATGTGAGACATAAAAAAAGTAATAGCAAGCATAGGATCAGGCTGCATTGTATCCGTATTGGATCGGCACGAGCAACACCGCCGTAAAGGGATAGCTGCGCTGTCGCGTTCAGAGCGGTTTCTGAGTATCCGCTGGCCGATTGGAGTGAAGGAGGAAAGGAGGATCACGCATGAAATAAGTAGAACATTGGCGACCAATCGATTGATTTGTAAGATTGGAGGAAAGGAAGATAACAATGTCGCTGATGTGTGTGGGCGTTAGTAACGGTTCTAACGCGACAGCACGAGGCTAGGCTGACGGAGTGCGATAGTCCTGCCGTGTTAAGCCCTCTAGGTTACCCGCTGGTGACTCATTGTATGCCACCGCTTTCCCGTAGCTCCTCCACCGGGACACATCTGGGGTTTAGTGGGTATTAATGGCTTTTCCGTTCCAGAATCCCACGTAACCCCCAAAATAATGCTTTAGGGCTTGCGTAAATGATTTCCATCCCCAGCGCTACCAAAAAATGTCGCGTGATAAGTACACATAAACGAGTATTGTTATTATATCTATTTTCAGATAATGCGAATGAACAACGGAGCCCTTGGGGAGACAACAGCAGGCAAGGTGGTGAACATTCTGTCCAACGACCTCCAACGCTTCGACATGGCCTTCCTCTTCCTACACTACGTGTGGATCATTCCTATTCAGCTCGTGGCTGTGTGCTATTTGGGGTACAGACAAGCCGGAACTTCGTCGTTGATTGGTCTCGCCGCATTGATTATTATTGCATTGCCCATTCAAGGTAATTTACTTAAATACTCATGGAAAAGCCATTTGCCCCCCCCCCCCCCCCTAGTCTGTTAAAAAAAGGGTATTGATTAAGTCAAACTACGATTGATTATGTCTCAAAGCGTTATCATAGCTTACAAATCAATAATACTTTTGCTGTAAGGTGAGGCTGCCTTAGGTTCTTTAGAAACTCTTTGAAAGTATGTAGTAATATTACGTATACGCAGTGCCCGGCAATTTCATCTGAATACTCCGCGCCGATATGACATAGCGCGGTAGCTTTTAGTCTTATAACCTTTGAATAATAACGCACAGCAACCTGGCACGATAATAAGGCAACTGAAATTTAACTATTGTGGTTAGTTTTTGTTAGAGAGCCGCCGGTGCTTGAGGGCACGCTCTATCGAACTCAGCTCGCGAATTATTGATTTAAATGAATTGAAGATGGCATTTTATGGAGTGCAAAGATATCATCGCACTTTATGAAACAGAAAATAAAGTGACCTAATTATATATATAAGAAATTTCTTACTCTTCATGTATTATTTTATTTGAATCAGTAATCAAAATACATTTGTAATAATCAATCTAAATCTATATTAAGTACTGTGTTGCTTTCTTGAACATAAAAGTTACCCATATTCTTTCCTTTTAATTTTATTCTCATTTCTGATAAATAAACAACTATTTTGGATGTATACTATTTCTATTATAGTGTTCATTTATATTTGAACTAACTACACTGTTGAATACAACACTGCCAGTTTCGAGAAAATAATATATCATTAAGTAGTGAATATGTCTCAGTCATTTTAAACTATATTTATTTACAGCTTCTATATTATGTTGGTAACTACCCTGCTGCCTATAGTGTTTTTAAAATAAAAATCAGTTAGAAATTTACTGTACTTCAAAAAAATCGCACCCAAAAACTAAGGCTGTAATATGACCAGGCACATAAACCAAGTGCGTTATCATTCATCTGACTGTTCCATAATCTATCCAGCAACACAGGATGACGTTTTCCTATAATTTGTGGGTAACTGTATACTATAATGGCATCACTGAAAGCTATATTTGAGTGTGACTGAGGAATGTAGACGCATTCGGTTCATGCACACAAAAAGAATCAACTTGACACACAATAATACGCTTGAACAATAGTACACTCCTTCCGGCGCTATCGGATAAAAAGTGTACTTTGCCAAAAGGAGCCATCCCTTATTGCAATTGCTTATTGTATTTTTTATGCATGTGCCCTTATTTAATTTCAAACATAAGTTGATAATAAGCCTAATATTTAAACACTTCATGAAATCTATGAAATTAATTAGAAATAAATTTGCTATTGTAGAAACAGATTCTCTCTGAGCACATATTTATACCTTAAACAATAATAATTTACAGGCGTACTCGGAAAAATCATTGGCAAAATAAGATTGCGTACCGCAGAGAAGACGGATGATCGAATTAAAATTATGAGTGAAGTCATTAACGGAATACAGGTAAAGTGGGCGCTGTTAGTGTGGTTGTTGCTTGTTACATGGTAATGGGACGTGGCCCTAAAAATCTAGAGAAAGAGTATTTTACCATCATTGCGTCAATTAAAATTGATATCCTATACATTGTTTCTGAGATTAGGTCATTTTTTGGTTCCGTAACTAAAGGGTAAAAACGGTACCATATTACTCTGCGCTGTCCGTCTGTCCCTTTTTCACCAGCCTGTAATTCATTAATGCTTCGACTGGCTTGAAATTTTCACAGATGATGTATTATGTTGACGCTATAACAACAAATATTGAAAAAATATAATAAACATATTATTTCTCGCGTCATACAACAAAATTGTTTTTTTCGTTTTTAGATAATGGGTACTGAATCCATCGCGGCCGAATCCGACCCGCACTTGCCCGATTCTTTCTGTACTTTAGTTTATGATCCCATATTTAAAAAATACACCCCAAAAACACTTTGTCTTTTCAATTTACCAGTCGAAAGGCTTATAAAATAGTAAGAAGTAGTGTCATGCTAAAAAGCAGTGGAATTGGGCTGACACGACCAGGAGTACCTCTCGCTCGTAGAATCTACATTATGTACATTACGGAAACGTTATCTTTCAATCTAGTATGATTTAGTGCCACACTGTATTGCAGCCAAATTTGGCGGCCACAACTGGGGACTACCTCTCGCTCACAAACACTACATTAAAAAGTCATGGCTATTCATACCCATCACGTCATAGTCTCATAGCGCTATTTGATCGTCGAACCGTTTAATACCATAGTCATCAATTGTAGGTAATAAAGATGTACGCTTGGGAAATACCCTTCGAAAAGATCGTGGGACAGAAGCGCAAAGAGGAGCTCAAAGAAATAAAACTGGCCACAATACTGAGGACAATATTCCTTGGCTTCATGATATTCACAGAGAGAACTGCCCTGTTCCTGACCATTTTAACATTTATTCTCCTTGGGAACGTGCTGACAGCGAACGTCGTAAGTTTATATTTTATAAATATTTTTATAAATTGTGTTACATTTAAAGGGTCTTACAATGGCGAAAAATCTCTTAGAGATTAGTCACGGCAGTCTGTCTGTACGTAAGTCCATCCGTATCTCACATATGTATGACTTGGAGATACTGGGTATTGTATATTTGAAATTTGAAGGTGGTTGTGTTCTATGTACCGCTATAAAACAATGTAATATGATTATGAAAAGACAAAATTATTACCTATATACATGCAACAAAGGGATGAACATAGAATTCATGAGGGTATAGCCTGCTATTATTTTTGTTTTCTACTAAGGAAAATTCTTTTCGAAAGCGAGTCCGGTTCGCTCTTCGTCGGCTTAATGACATAAGTCATAACGGAAACGAGGAAGCAGAGAAGTTGTGAACATAATTCAATGTCCATCTACCACCTAATTATCACGTTGATTATTTTAAGTCTGCAAAACGTGTGTGGTTTATCTAAAATAGTTTTTGAATGCGTTTATCTATCAAAGACTACGACAGCTGTGGCAGTGGTAAATAATTCACGTCACAGTGAAAATTTGGCGGTAAACGCTACCCTTGGCATGTAATACCTTCTCAATCATCCACGGGATTCGAATCCAGTACCTCTGCAGATCATAGATCTTGACTAGTATATGTAGATTCATGCTCACGATACTGGGTGTCATCAGCATAATCATTATCAGCCCTTATCGGTCCACTGCTGGACATAGGCCTCTTTCAATGAACGCCAAGACGACCGATCTCGTGCTACTCGCGTCCATCACAGTCCAGCTACTGCACGGAGATCGTCTTCCCGGCTGGTGAACGGTCGACCAACAGTTCGTTTTTTTAAACGAGGCCTCCAATCCAAAACTACTAAGTTTTACCCCACTAGGGGGTAATTAGACTTAATTTATACAATGACACAGCATATCACGTCACGCCGATCTTCCAACCACGACGATATATGAAAAAATCATAATAAACATACAAAAATATACTCCATAATTTATCCACTTGTCGTTTGTTCGCGTGAAACGCAGCAAGTTTCTTTGAAACGTATTGATGAAAGCATGCACTAAAATGAATTGATTTAATAATTGACATATGAAATGGACGGTAAATCAAATCATCAAACAGTCTATTTATCTGACTAACTCAGCATGAAATTTACGTTTGTATCAAAGATATCATATTGTTATCTGTAAACTTTTTTCTTTGCATACAACTAATAAATCTCTTTATCACAAACAGTATAATGAATTTTGTTTGCACGAACACTGCCGCCGTTCCAATATCATATTTTTAATTTCCCTACCAACTTTTCGATAGTATGTGTACTACTGTATGCATAGCCAACGAATCTTTGTGTGA
>JAFELO010000261.1:888668-911874 GCA_017140195.1 Eumaeus atala | reverse complement strand
GGATGGTTATATATGTATTTCTATAATAAAAAATTTAAATACATAAAATTTCCTAAGTTTATATGAGTATTAAATGTATTTCCATTGTCTAGCGACCATAACACAAGTCCTCACGGTACTTACCATAGGACTGGGCTAACGTGGTGTGACAAGTCAACAGATATCATTATTATCATCATAATATTGATACATAATATAAAAGCGATTTATAAGGTGTATTTTTTATATAAGTTTCCATCAGGAACTAAAAAGTAAATGTATGTTAAAATGGAAATGAAGGTGCGAATAGTTTTTAATCATTACATAATAGATAGTTATCTTCTCTATTGCACAATGCACATGACGTAAGCTTAATACACGAGGGAATCCTAAGCATCTCTGATACAGAGCATTTCAAACCAATTGTGTTAGAGTTTGAAATCAGATATTTGCTTCTATTTGGAGGTCCATTTCCAACGTTTACCTTATTTGCCACAGTATCCGCCAAGCGAAGTACCACCAATTTTTTTATAGCTCAGGGTCACGAACGGGTAATCGGAGCCATTTGGTAACTAACCTGTTAACCGCATATGCAGTTGCATTACCGCGACATCCTCCAATGGGCCACATACTCACATAACGCAAGAAACACGACAGCGTTACCATCACTTTTAAGTCGGTATCATGTGAGCTAGAGCCTACCTCGTACTACAAAATAAATCAGATGAAAATCGGTGTAACCCTTATGTCAGGTAGGAATGAACTGATAATTTATTATAGCTAAGAACCGTGCTCTTGCATTAGGGGTACTAAGAAGTGCATATTAGTGAATATGATATTAGTGAATACGCGATATTTATGCATGCCTTATCTTATCAGCATACATGTTATCACGTACACAAACACATTTAAAGTATTATCTAATAACGCGTAGCAACTGAAGCACATGGGCAAACTCATCGTTATTTTTTGTATTGTAATGTTCCAAACTCTGGTTCTAGAAGAGATTATTTAGATTTGTAACGGGCATTATATAAAAAAATGCAGCTAATAGCTGTCTTAACCGAACACTCCAGGTGAAATAACCGAATTTGACTAATACGTATTAACGGCATAGAAAATTAATGAGTATTTTTATTTATTAATCTTACTCAATAATACATTTGTACTTACTGAGTCGACCAAAAACCAGACCAAAGAGTGCTATGCGTCCGCTCATTCATAGCGAATGACAGCCAAACATAAAACTTTATCATTCGGTAAAAAATAACATATTATCATTCAATATTATTAATAAGGGACAACTTGACATGAATTATATTATATCTTTATTCCAACTGATTCAATCGTTTCTCTTCCAGATATATCCATTACAACAATTTCTGAGTGCAGCACAAATTAATATTACATTAATTCTACCTCTCGTCATATCCTTTACCTCTGAATTATTTGTGTCGCTGAAAAGAGTTCAGGAGTTTTTGAATTTCGGTGAGAGATGGCTTATTTTATATTTATAATAATTTTGCATATTAATAATGATAACCATATTTCTTATATACTTTGTGTGTGATTTTTTTGTACTTAATTTCGAATAATGCGTGTGGAAATTCGTTGCAATTTCATTGGATTACCAAGAAGGTACATAAACTTTGCTCCTTGCCTAACCCTTAGATATCCTAATTCACACCTCACAGACTTTGCATAATGTAGCACTAGAAAATAATTAAAATATTTGATTGATCAAGGTCTGATGTTCTTTTTATGTCCTTGCAAAGAAATATATTTCAATAATTGATAAAAAAAATGATTTTCTATCAAGAAGTGACAATACATTCAATCAACTATAGTAACAAAAATATACTTCAAGAATATTGATAATTATATTAGTATATACGAGAGTGGATCTAAAAGTTCTAAGCCCGACCAAGAAAATGAAAGAAAAGTGGATCTAAATTTATTTTTATTTTTTTACATAGTCTCCATCTAGTTCAACATACTTCTTTCACCTGACCTGCAACTTGTTTATCCCCTTGAAAAAAAAAAAAGATTCCGGAAGGTCGGCGAAATGATCTTTTACTGCGACTCACCTCATCTTTGGTCGAAAATTTCAAGCCACCAATGTTTTTTTTTTAATTTGGAAATAAATGATAATCCGAGGGGGCTAAATCCGGCGAATAAGGTGGGTGGGGCAGCAATTCGTAGCCACAATCATGGATTACAGACATTGTTTCAACCAAAGTGTGAACACGTGCATTGTCTTGACGAAACAAAACTTTCTTACGCAACATTCCCGGCCTTCTTTCTTTTATTTCTTCCAGGAGTCTTCGTAAAATGTTACAATAATAACAAGAATTTATAGTTTGACCTTTCGGTAAATAATCTACAAAAATAATGCCCTTCGCATCCCAAAAAACAGAAGCCATGACTTTGTTAGTCGACAAAACGACCTTTTTCGGTGTAGGGGAGTCTGATCTTTTCCACTGTTTGGATTGTTCCTTTGATTCAGGAGTATGGTGGTGAACCCAGCTTTCATCCGTGGTAACAAATCTAGACAGAAAGTCCTCGGGATCTGTCTCAAAAAGTTCCAAACAGTCTCGCGAAATTGTGTATCGAACTCGTTTTTGTTCAGCTGAAAGCAACCTCGGGACCCAGCGTTCAGAAACCTTATGGAACCCCAACTCTTCTGTTATTATGTATTGCACCTGGCTATAACTAATGTTTGTTATCTCAGCTATCTTACCAATGGTCAAACATCGCTCACCCAGTACGAGATCACAAATTTTATCGATGTTTTCTTTCGTGGTAGACGATGTAGGCCTTCCACTCCTAAGATCATCTTTAATGCTCTCACGACCGCCCTTAAACTCAGCTACCCACTTCTTGACACTGGAATACGATGGAGCAGACTCCCCCAAAGTGCTCACCATATCTTGATGAATGTCTTTTGGTGATAGGCCTTTTTATTGAGGTACTTAATGACTGCACGGTGTTCAATTTTTAAACAAATAATCACAGAAAATATTGTGCAGTATAGGAATGAAACTGCGCACAATAAATCAATATGACACATACTAACAAATGACGGTAGATTTAAAGAGGTGTCATAGCTCCATGTAGGTTAGGGCACGAACTTTTAGATCCACCCTAGTAAGCATACATTGCATCATTAATTATTATTATCTATATTAATATTACAATGAATAAATTATCTCAGGATCATGTCAGTGTTAAATATTCTATTTGTCGAAGGAGGTTAATGGCTATATACCTTAAAATCTATGACCTAAGCGGAATTTGTAGCCGCGACCTCTGGAGTAACAAGCGGACTAACTGCCACATTACCAACTGAGCCAGCTGGTCGTCTTACAAAGGATGTTAATCTGGTTTTTAGAGGACCTGGTAGACTCTGCATATCAGAATGGATTAGCTCTGCCGAACACCTTGTTCCGCAATAAGGAGGGTAGTTTTAAAAAAGATGAAGAATCTTCAGTCCGGCCACTCTCGTACCAGTCACGCAAGGACTCGTCGTTTGGAAATGATTTTAATATGGGTAAATAAAAATAATATTTATGGCATTTTTTCGTGTAGCGTAAAAATAAATTTAGATTGTGTCATTAATCCTTGTCAGCACCGATAATTAGTAGTTGTCGTGGGGTTTATTCGGTATCACCTGGGTCTAGTCTAGTCACACTGCAAGCGGCGACGACAAATCTCTTAAGTTAGAGGTTGTGGCGTGCTCTAGTATAGCCGAATGGGACGGGCACGACCCCTAGGTACCCCCTCTCGCTAACACGATACGGCCGTAAAGCGACAACTGGACCGTTTCATTTCGAGGTTTGTGACCAGCCGATAGACTATAAGACGGTGGGTTGTAGGAAAGCAACGCATCTGCATTAAACCGTGAATGTTAATAGATATCGATAGTCTTTTTGTTTGTCTGTTACCGTATACCATAAAAATATTCCATTTGCCTGCTAAATTCAGATTGCTCTGAGACGTAAAAAGTCTCGGAACATTTTGTACTAACAACTAATATGAGATACAGATTCATTATCATAATCATCATTAGCAGCCCTTTTGGCTTTTGATGGTGCTGATGATGAAGCTGGACACAGGCCGTCCAACAGTGGATTCATCTTTCAATAAACGCCAAGACGACCGATCTCCTGTTACTCGCATCCATCCCGGGCTGTCTACTACTCATAGGACCTCTTTATTTCTCTGTTCGATAAAGTTATTTCATTTTATGCGTAGTCCACGATGTAAGTTTTAATGTTTTTTTTTCGAATTTGATAAAGTTATCAGTCATATTATATGCCTGCAGACCACAATTAATTTAAGTAATTTTAACATATGACTTTTTTGTGTATGACCCAAAAAATAATAGATATATCTAGTTGCTGATGTTCAAAAGTATTTTTTGTAATTCTATTTTGAATAAAAACAATTTTATTTCATATTGCTTGATATTATATTAGTAAAATAATGTCTTGATGTACATTTTAGGTCTTCGGTCGAATATGAAATTCCGCAGAAGTTTATCACTTTCCAGCGACATGGTTGTGGAGCTTCGTGACGTATCGGCCAGCTGGACCGGTGATCCCAACTTCATGGCGTTAAAGAATATCTCGGTGCGCCTGCGCAGAGGAAAACTGTGCGCTATCATAGGTTCTGTTGGATCAGGGAAGGTACGTGTAATTAATTCTGTTGAAGCTACTATATTTGGAGCAAGTAATCATAATCCACGTCTTCTTTTGTTCGATACTAACTGGGCCAAATGGTTTCATCGGCGTATAATTTGGAAGGTATTAATATTAACAGACTTTCTAAAATAACAGTAGCCTAAGTTACTCTTTACGTAACTATCAACCAGTGAAAGTCCCATTAAAATCTGTCCGGCCCCTTAAGAGATTGGCCCGAATAAACAGACAGACAGACAAGAATTGTAAAAAAAGCTACTTTGTTATATATATCTTGAATACATACATGTGCACTTGTTTAAAAACTTTTATTTTAACATTACAAATAAACACATTAATCTTTAGATGTAATCTGTTTAGATGTACAGTTAATTAAATTAGAATTTTATGACATACGTAATTAAAAAAATATAAATCATCAGTTTGTACGTTTTAAGTTTCTAAAGCTCGCGGGATTGCTACATTGCATCCTGTGAGTGTCTGGTAGCCCATTGGTGGCGTGAAGGAGAGCAACACGTCCGTAATCGTCAACAAATAGCTGATTTATTATTTCCGCCGCTGGAATAAAAATATATAGTTATCATTTTTCTATTGGACATCACAGGGTTAACGAGTTACCTATATATTCTATTACAATTATAATGAAAGAGAATAATCAAATACTGTAGCACGGATGCCAACTTACCACCAGAGGTTATCTGCACTGGCTGACCGCTCAAGCATGGAGGGCTGCAGTATTTTAGCTAAAATCTAACTAGTGTTGATATTAAGAGCTTCGCGAATGTCTTACACACACTCCTGGTCATCTTCACAAACGATCTGAGAGGGCTACGGGCACCGAGGCGAGCCCATGACACGGGTTGGGTCGCGAGGGGACAATTATTCCTTCGGTAGCAGGGCCGCATTACTGCGGGTTTGCCATCGTGGCTTAAGGGCTCATTGCCTATGTGATGTGTGGTGTGTTGTGTCTTTTAGTGAGTAGTGATTTGGATGTGTTATGCATCACGGGGGGGAGTTTACGCAGATATGGTCTCCCATCAGGTGGTCGCGCGTGCAGTGGGGCCAGGTCGCATAGATGAGCATGCGGTCCATTGTCTGCCCTATTAAACAAAGCGCTCGACAATCTAACCACAAACTCCTCCAGCGACTCTATCTGCAAGTCACGCGCGATCACGTCGTTACGGACGTAGCGACCGACTCCCGTGGTGAACTGGAGAGATATGTTCTGCTGGGCTTCCAGGCGTTTCCGCTGGGCCTGGGAGATTAGCGCGTACCATGCGGGGGCGGCGTAAGTGGGTCGTGACCGGATATACTTCTTGTAAATCCACCACCTGCAAGCCCATCTGCATCGCGCAGTCGATACTGCACCCGAGCTACACGACAGGGGATTCACAAGACACATCCGGACCTCTGAACTTTAACCACTCCGGCTTGGACCGCCTGTTGCTGACACATAGCGCCATCGTCTCATCCACGTCGACGGACATGCGCCACTTGTCGAGCCACTCCGGCAACCGGTCCAGCATGCGTTGCATACGCCCAGTTGCGAGCTTCGGCTTTCGTGACGAGGTAACGTATGCGCTGTCGTCGGCGAACAGCGCGAGCATGACATCCACCTTATCCTCTCCCGAAAGATCATTGAGTGTGGGGATATCGTTGATGTAGGCGGCGTACAAGCAAGGGCACCTCCCCTCTTTCCAGGCTTTGGAAAGTGGACCGTCCGGAGACTGTCATTTGCGATTTGTGCGAGCCATAGCTGCTCGCCTAGGTATCATCACCAGAGCTATGGGGGGGACGTCATAGGGGCCTGGAGCTTTGCGTCTCAAAAGGCGAAGTGTGACTTGCCACAGCTCAGAGGAGGGATGAAATCGGACCCGCTGAGCGGCGGAGTCGGGCTCTGAAGAAGCTCTCGAATGTGGCACTCAACCTGCTCGTGGTGCTCTGCGGCTGACGGCGCCACTGTGTGTGGTGAAAACTGTGTGTGCAGGTGTGATGCGAGCACTTCGGCGCATGCCTGGGCTCCGTAGTGTTTCGCGCCTGTGATGTCTAGGATTGGAGTGATGGTGGTTTTTGTCTTCGTGAGACGTCTGTCAAGGGCGACGTTTTCGCCGGCATGGAAGACTGTAGCCTCCCAGCCTGCTCCACGACATATCCTCATCTCACGCCTTCTCTGCAGGTCCACCAGCAGGCTCGGAGGGAGCTCACCACATCTGCGCGCTGTCACCGGCACAACGGTGGTCGCCGCCGCCCGCGCCTTCCGGATTTTTTCCGTGAAGCGGCGAGCGGCGGCCTCCACCTCGGCGATGGTGATGTCGACTAGGCTATCCTGATAGACGGCACAGTCGATCCGCTCTCTGGTCCGCCCTCATTCCCTAAGGATTGCTCCGGGATCAAGTGTGACGAGGATGGGTAGGTCTTGTGTGTCGAGGTCGTGGACCTCGATGTTGTTGTCTTGAGGTTCTGGTGTAGGGCGATGTCCAGTACGTCCGGGGTGCGCAAGGGATCCGTAGGCACATGGCTAGGACACGGTGGCCCTTGCACCGTGTAGCTGCTCTCTTCCGAACCCTCCTGCAGCCTGAAGCCAGCGCTGTTTGTGACGGCCGATACCCAAGCTGGATGCTTGGAGTTCAGGTTGACGACCAATAACATCTGGCCACCGTTCCCCAGCACGTTGTGGACATCACCTAGATCAAAGTTATTCTCGGGATGTCAGTACGCCGCGTAGAGCCTGAGCTCCTCCCCCGCCATGTGAATGACTATCCCATTTAAGCCCATGTCGGTGCAGGGGCCCAGGCTCAGCTCGTCCTGGACGACGTCCCGTCGAACGAGCACGACCGTACCTCTGTACGGTCTGCCGCTCGGCGACACATCGTCCCTCCGATACGCGACGTAAATTGGTAGCCGGTTCCTCTGCGTCGGTTTCAGCCAAATCTCGCCTTGCAGAATGACATGCAAGTTGTACTGCTGAGCGAGCCGCCGAAGACTGTCGCCTTTCCCTCCTATACCTCCGGGGTTCCAGTAAGCGACCCAGAATCCTTCACGATCCATCACTGGCTCCCCGTTGGTTGGCCCCGTGCGTGCATGATCTGTGCCCAGATGCGCGGGTCCCTGAGCACTCTGGACAGCTCGTTCTTCACAACCGCCCTCAGCTCCTCCCAGACAATCTCTCGGATTAGCTCCCTGAGGTCGTCATCGTGGACCCTGGGCTCGTCACGCTGGCGTCGCTCCCCTTCGGAGCGCCTCGGTCCCCACGCAGTTGGGGGGACTGATGTCCGTGGTGTTGGAGTCGGTGTCTGCGGTATGTGGTGAGTTGGTGCGCGTGTTGGTGAGCGTGTGTGTTCCGGGTCCCTAACCTGTGTGGGTACTCGGCGCACTGCGGTCACGGCGGTCTCCTGTTGCGGAGGGTGGAAAATGGCGGCCACGGCTTGGGGCTTCCTCTTGCGAGTGCGCCTCCTCTTGGGCTTGGCTGTCGTCACCTGCCTGAGTTTGGGGTCGTTTGCCGGGGCGGTAAGGATTGGGCCTGGGCCGTACTCGACCTGTCCCTCCCTCCGCAACGGAACCGCGGGCGCAGGGGCGGCTGTGAGGGACCAGCTGAAACTGGTCTTCCTACACAGCGGGCTTTCGGACGGCCATACCTCGGGCCTCACTGAGGAAACCTTACACCTTCGGTCGTTGGCGGTGTGTATGTCCTTGCAATTGGCTCGTGCCGATACTATTCGGCATTGCCTGGTTGCTGTTGGTGAGGCCATACATCAAGACACTCGCACATTCTTTCTCACTGGGAACCTCATGCTGTCTCTCTCTCTTGCCGAAGTGACAGTGCAGTCCCGCTTGCGCCCCAGCCCTCTCGCCGTTGTTCAAAACGCGGTCCGGTAGTTATTATTCCGTGCCGTGTTCGGAACTCGGGCGAAGCCTAAGCGCTTTTAGTATACATAATAAATGTTTTGTTGAGGTTGTAGGAACGCATGGTGGTCAGGAGACCCCTGTTTCCCACGGAGGAGGAACGGAAGGAGTTCTTGGTGAAGCCGGACGAATTACGCCCGCAGAAACACGCGGCGTCCACGCCCGAAGAAGCGCACGGCCCTTCCAAGGTGGTCACCGCCTCACCATCGCCACCCAGACCACAGCGATCATCACCCACGTCACTGCATACATTACCTCGAGCAGCATAACGCGATTCGGTTATGGCTGGTCCAGCGACGTCCAAGGACCATTCGTTGACGCCACCTGGCACCATTTCCGCTGCGACTACTGCGCGTCTGCAGGGGACGTCGAGGTTGCCTTCTCCAGCGGATCGGTCGATGCGATGAGATACCGCAGCTTTGCCGCCATTCTGGAGAGCTCCAAAAAGGTATTCCCAGGCACTTCCGCACACTGCGTGACCTGCTGGGACACACATTCGACGCCCGGCCCTTTGGGAAGGGAATTACGGTTTCTTGCGCAGTCGCCGGAGGTGTTCCGGGCAGTCTAGGCACTCCTGACAGCCCTGACAAAGGAGAACCTGGCATTGCAATGGTACTGTTACTCCCCACCGTCAGACCTCCCCACCAAGGTGGGTATTAGAGCTGTCCGTGTGGACGGACACCGGGTGCATCGCCGACGAGCTCAGGGGCCTGGGCTACCCGGTGCGCTTCGTGCGGCGCATACCGGCGTGCAGTCGGGGACTGCCCGTTGCCGAGGGGAGACACCCAGACCAGCAACCAACTGCAAGGATCCGCACACCGCCAATGGCCGAAGGTGTACAGTCTTCATTAGGGAGGTCAGAGCCAGAGGCATGGCCATCCGAAAGCCCGCTGTGCAAGAAGACCAGTTTCAACTGGTCCCACACGGTCGGCACCACGCCACCCTTGCGCCCGCGGCTCCCTTGCGGAGGGAGGGACAGGTCGAGTACGGCACAGGCCCGTCCCTTACCGCCCCGGCCAACGACCCCAAATCCAGGCGGATTGCGACGGCCAAGCCCAAAAAAAAAAGCCAAAGTCTATCAGGATAGCCTAGTCGACATCACCATCGCCGAGGTGGAGGCCGCCGCTCGCCGCTTCACGGAAAAAATCCGGGAGGCGCGGGCGGCGGCGACCACCGTAGTACCGGTGACAGCGCGCCGATGTGGTGAGCTCCCTCTGAGCCTACTGGTGGACCTGCAGAGAAAGCGTCAGATGAGGATATGTCGTGGAGCAGGCTGGGAGGCTACAGTCTTCCATGCCGGCGAAAACGTCGCCCTTGACAGACGTCTCACGAAGACAAAAAGCACCATCACTCCAATCCTAGACATCACAGGCGCGAAACACTACGGAGCCCAGGCATGCGTCGAAGTGCTCGTATCACACCTGCACACACAGTTTTCACCACACACAGTGGCGCCGTCAGCCGCAGAGCACCACGAGCAGGTTGAGTGCCACATTCGAGAGCTTCTTCAGAGCCCGACTCCGCCGCTCAGCGGGTCCGATTTCATCCCTCCTCTGAGCTGTGGAAAGTCACACTTCGCCTTTTGAGACGCAAAGCTCCAGGCCCCAATGACGTCCCCCCACAGCTCTGGTGATGATGCCTAGGCGAGCAGCTGTGGCTCGCACAAATCGCAAATGACAGTCTCCGGACGGTCCACTTTCCAAAGCCTGGAAAGAGGGGAGGGTCATCGTCCTGCCGGAGTCAGGCAAGCCCCGTAGCCTCCTGGAAGCTACCGATGATAACGCTACGGTTACATCTCCAAGTTGTTCGAGAGGCTTCTGCTTCGGAGGCTGAAGCTGTACATTCCCATAAGCGATGAACAGTTCGGCTTCCGGAGCGGCCACTCGACCACGTTGCAATTGACGCGGGTAATCTACCACTTGTCTGTGAAGATGTACAAGGAGAGACACTCTGTTGCGGTCTTTCCGATATGGAGAACGCCTTCGACAGGGTGTGGCACCCGGGACTTCTGTACAAGTTGAAGGACGCCGGTGTCCCGCTGGCGCTTGTGAGGTATTCTTGGAAGGTAGGACCTTCCGGGTAACGGTGGAGCAGAGGCACTCCTCGGTGAAGGCCTTACCGAAGAGTGCTCTTGCTTGTACGCCGCCTACATCAACGACATCCCCACACTCAATGATCCTACGGGAGAGGATAAGGTAGATGTCATGCTCACGCTGTTCGCCGACGACGGCGCATACGTTACCTCGCCCCGAAAGCCGAAGCTCGCAACTGGGCGTAAGCAGCGCATGCTGGACCGGTTGCTGGAGTGGCTCGACAGGTGGCGCATGTCCGTCAATGTGGATAAAACGACGGCGCTATATGTCAACAAGAGGCGCTCCATGTCGTGGCGGTTAAAGTACAGAGGCCAGGGTGTGTCTTGGGAATCCCCAGTCGTGTATCTCGGATGCAGTATCGACCGCGCGCTGCGAATGGGCTCGCAGGTGGACCGAGCAGCCAACCAGGCGAGAACAGCCCGCGCTTTGCTGTGGCCGGTACTAGCGTCCAGACTTCCTACACGAACGAAACGGGGGTTTACAAGACGTCTATCCGGTCACGCCTCACTTACACCGCCCCCGCATGGTACGCGCTAACCTCCCAGGCCCAGCGGAAACGCCTGCAAGCCCAGCAGAACTGGGACTGCGTGTCCGGTGATCCGGACGAGCTTCACAGATGCGCATATCATACCCAATCGCTACTCACCTCAGTCACAACACACGACACAACACACAGGCCCTAAACAGACCTGCATTCCCCCCCTGAGCCCATAAGCAACGATGGCAAACCCGCAATATTCATTGCAGCCGGCACGAAGGAAAAAGGTTGTCACACTCATAGTGGTGACACGCCTATATTTGTACCTGTCTGGGTGTGTGTGCGTTCGTTCCTGCGTGTGTAATGTGAGCGTATTAATGTATGAGTGCGAAGCGATCTCTATATGTTTTTCTTCCTTGACCTTCGTATTAAAAACAACAAAGTATAACAAATGATGCAATGTGGCGATTAAAACCATAAGAAATTCGAATAAAGAATTAATAATCGATAAGGATAAAATGTTCTGGCATATTCAATAGTTTTCCTACGCAGAAACAAAGTAGTATTATAAGCTAATTATAATTCATTAATCAATTTAAGTGCTTGTTCGATATCATTTCATATACGTAAAAGACAAATAACTAAGGCATAGCTTGACTAACAGTTCGGAACAAATAAATTAACGAAAAAAATTGAAAGTACGCACCGAGGGTTCCGTATAAACGGAGGGGAGGTATGAAAAAGCTCACAGACTTACATTTGCGGGCATGTTTCAAATGAAATGAATTACAAATACAGGTTTCGAATATTTTTCTTGGTGGTATGATAATATTTTATTTTTTTTTAGTCACAGATAGTGTCATGTTCCATTGCGGCGGATTTGGATCGACACGACCGGGAAGGACCTCTCGCTCACATGATACCGGTATAAAGTGACATTTTTGGCGTCACGTTTCGTGCGGTCTGTGAGTAGCCGATGGCCCATTGGAGGGGAGGAGAGAAGAAGGGCAACGCAGTAATAATGCGGATATTTTTCGGCGTCGGTAGTCGTAAAGTCTCCTATTGCTCGTTAGCTATTAAATTTGGAGATATATATTACTATAAATATATATCTCCAAGTTTCGGCCTTTCGTCCTGCCAATTTTAATGACCCCAGGCCACAGTCATTCCTCCTCCAGAAAGCAAAGTGAACGCTAACTACAATTTTAATGACCCCAGATCACAATCCCTTCTCCTCCAGAAATCAAAGTGAACGCTAACTACAATTTTAACCAACACAAATTGACTGTGTTTACATGACCAGTGGACAGAGAAAACTTTCGTCTTATATATGTTAACTATGTAACTTTTCAAAAACATTGGCTAATTAAAGTTAAGTACCAACTTATACTTAATTAGTAGTACATTAGGTAGTAGTAGTAGATTAAGCACACACTGCTTATGCCATAAGTATTTGGACTTTATTGAAAATTAATAAAATCTTACCTAAAATAACTTGTACGACATTATATTGCAATCATAAGGAAAGTTTTCGCAGAAATGTGTTGTATACAAGCGGAGGTACAGTTAGATAGAATATGGTAATGTTTGTAGACATTGGGTTAATGTATCGTGAGAGATTATAATAGTTCTAGATTACTATGTATGTTTCCCCACCATGGTTCAAGCCTTGTCCTGGCGGTGGGGCGCAGTAGCGGTGTGAACCAAGGCGTAGACAATTGAACCTAGGGTGTTGCTCTTTACACAGAAGATGGGGCTGAAGAGCGGGTGGAGGATCGCTCTTTCTTATAAAAAGAGGGGACAAAGGAGCAATAGGAGGAAGCGTTATTGCGCACGGGGCAAGGGGCGAGGATGGGAACCTCACACAGTTGCGCTGTCGCAAAGTTGGTGGGGTTGTTTTGTAGTGCGGACAACTCCATCTGTGGATAAGGCGTCGGTCCCTTAGGGAGCTGACTAGCCGCGAGGTGCCCTGATGATTTGTTGTTCCGGGACATCTCACCAAAGGCGGCACCGAGGGCTCCCGCTGTGCGTTCTTGTGGTTATTCGGCACTATAATGTACCACGAGCCCCACACACACCACTGGACCCCACCCAGGGCCAGTGAAGGCGCGTAAAGGCTTTTCCTCGCGTCAACAAACAAAAAAATTCTACATAGTACAATATTAAGTAGTTTAATAGTTGTGCTAATACTAGCAATCCACCCCAACTTCACCAGTGAATAACATGGGCCTGATTACTACATCAACAAATTACGATTCTCGGTAACCGCTTTATTAACTGGTGAGAGCTGCATGAAAATCCATTTAGTAGATTTTGAGAAGTACGCTCACACGCATACGTACAACTTTTGGGGTCTTTGTTTTATGATATGTATATATCATTTATATTATCCTACTAATATTATAAATACAAAAGTTTATATTTATCTGTTACTTTTTCACGGCAAGATTATTGAACGGAAAATCAACAATCAAAACCGCTTGGGGGAGTTTACGTGGGTGAAACCCCAGAGCACAACTAGTAATATAGTAGATTTAATTATTAATATAATCATTGCAGTGTTTTTTTATTTACCCTTTACATATTATAAGGATTTAACCGCGGTTTATTTAAGTATTAAAATTTACATTGTAAAATATTACATGTAAAGCAAACAGTACAGCAGTGGTCCCCTAAGGTAGGTCTTGTCTTGAGACGTACGGTTTAAAGGCGGTTAAAAAGTTAAAAAGATAGTATGGCAAAACGGTTACCCTCGTGATGTCAGCGCACAGGTGAACTTGAACACTCGATTTCATTTGACGCGGTAATTACTATAATAATAATAATAATATTTATTTTCCGGTATATTTTCTTCTTGTATACATGTATAATAAACATGTCTAGACTCATTATAAAGCAAAGTTACAACATGTTATATGTCTCAATATGTTCGATTTTCTCAAAATCTACGTTCGTGTGGTTTTCACCCAACGTTAGAGCGATTCCCGGGAATTAGTAGATAATGTGTCCCTGTTAATCACTGGCGTCGATTCAGTCGGGGTGGATCGCTAGCACTAGAAGTTATAATATAAAACAATGAAAATGAGAGAAAGAAAAAACAATTTAATCTCGTTATCATTTATCCCATCAAAATCATAAGACTCTTATGCAGATTGCAAATGCGCCAATGCGGTGTTTTTAAAATGGCCAAGACGCTCTGGCAATAAATTCCAGCTGTAGTCGTTTCTCTTAGTATTATTATTTACTGGCGATACCACTCGGCTTCGCGCGTGAATAAATTATACACAGAAATCTTCCTCAGGTATCCCTCTATCCATGGGTTATACCGAGTGAAAATCCACAACAACAACAACACAGTTCCCTAACTGTGTAGGCAGAGACATCGGAGCGCCACATGTCAAAAAATCGCCACAAAATCCGTTCTTCCGAATAGATAATCAGGAATATGTTTTATAATATGAATAGACATATTTTGCTGATTAGCGGCCCGTCCCAGCTTTGCACGAAATATTTAATTTTATTATATTAATATACACGATAATATAACACGAAATATTTAATTAACAAATTTACAAAAAATATAAATATTTTGCATTTTACTTTCGGCATATAGACACTACACGTTACAATGAAATAAATTCAATTTAAGATACAACAACGCCGGCGGGAACAGCTAACTTTCAATGATTCCTGCAGCTAAATTAGGATTTACTTTGCTATTTTTTTCACATTTTAGTTACATTATGGAAGTTTTCGTAATAATCTATAACATTTAAGAAAATATTATATAGCTTATGCTCATATAATATTAAAAGAATTTTTCAAATTGTTCCAGTAGTACCGAAGCCTATACAATGGAAACAGACAAACAATCAAATGTTTCCTCTATATAATATTAGTATAGATCTATACGGTAATCTATATTACCGTGGTAGACGACATCGAGTGTTCAAGTTCACCCGTGCGCTGACTTCACAAGGATGATCGATTTCTCATACTATTATTATACTAAAACGCCCTGAAACAGTTTGTTACAACAAAATTTTCTTAACCCTAGAAGGTTACTGCTCCATTTTATATTTACCTTTCATAATAAATATTGAATTGCTTAGTATCAAGTAGCAGATATATTCACTATATACATGAATAAATTAAGACGTGAAGAAAAATCACATCCTTTTACAAAGGACTAGCAGTGCCCCGCTGTTTGCCGCGTAATGTGGTAAAATTCCAGATTATACATTTGATCCCCATATTTCACAAACTTAGGGGTTCAATTTCTAAAAATAACTTTAGTCCTCACTTACTTCATGAATGGAACTTCTATACCCAACTTCAAGTTTCTGGGTGTTTTGCTATGCACTGTCTATAAGTTAGATGTCAACGTACATGGAAGATTCTCACAATCGAATGCAAATAAACGTTCCAACAGTATTTAGAATGTAATCTGTTTATTTCATCACATGAAAGTCCGTGTAGCCGATTTTGGTGCCAACCTTATTAATCTGTTCAGAAAATCCCCAGTGGGCAATAAAAAATAATGGTTTCCTTGGGATAGATGTGCCCATTGGGCGGGGAGGTGGTAGGTAGGGCAACGCATCGACATAGTAATTATGTTGATGTTCATGGGCGTCGGTAGTCGTGGAGAGGCTCCGATTTCTCGTTTGTACCCTATACTATAGAAAAAGGTTTTACTATGTTAGACCCATAATATATTAAGTTTGAGTTTTTCATAACTAAGAAATTTGATTTTATTAATCTGACTAATACCGAGGTTATTGATTGACTGTATAGTCACTTCCTGATGGAAATTCATGTTAAAGCTTGAATAAATAAATAAACTTTGTATACCTTTGCCACAGTTATTTCTTTTTCAATTTACATTTACGACCAATATAAGGTTTATTTATTTATTCAAGTATTTACTAGTCATATGAAAGTTTGAAAATAAATATGTTTGGATGTGTGTTACTCCACCACGACAAAGACACTGAACGGGTATTGATGATATTGCATAAGCCACAGAAACACCCACTCGCTACTGTGTAGACGAAGCCACGGACAACAGCTAGTAAATAATAATTCCCGAATGAGAAACATATTTTTTTCATCATTCCATTGCCTCTCATTTCCAACGGACGTAATATTTAAAAATACAAAACAACTACACGATAAAATGAAACGGTGAAATATTTAAGTTCCGCAAACTTTCATTCGGACAAAAAATAAAGGAACTCAACCCCTGGAGGGTTCACAAATTGTATTACATATACATTTTAAGCGAGGAATTTTATTCTCTCCGTAAATTGGAGTACTGACCTTTTGTTTATGATGTTTTTTTTTCGCAGTCTTCCATATTACAACTGCTGCTAAAGGAATTGCCGGCGGCCACTGGCACGGTTTCAGTGTTTGGGAATAGTTCGTATGCTAGCCAAGAGGCGTGGCTATTCCCCAGTACAGTTCGTGAAAATATTCTATTTGGCTTGCCTTATAATGCCGAGAAATATAAAACAGTAAGTATACAAAGTTAAAACAACATGTAATTCTTTTAAGAAGGCTTTGTTTATTATACTATCTAATATCGGTATCATAAACAGGCCTTTGCTGCATTGTAGCCAAATCGGGCTGCCACAACCGGCTTGTTTGCTCTCGCTCACATGATACCGCCGTAAAGTGATGGCTATGCTGTTGCGTTTCGTGCGGTCTGCGGTTTCCGGTGGATTGGAGGAGACAGTGGGGAGGAGGGCTACGTATCAGTCCCAGTGTTATACAGATGCATTTTTTAATTATTTATTTTGAACATAACAAATATATGCTAACAACGAAAAGCGTCTGTGAATGAGTTAGTACTTAATTCGTGAACTTTTAATTGAGTTTCTAGAACAATGCAGAACATATTCCTGCCGTATCTAGTAATGTAGAAATACGGATATTACATATGCGTCTAAAACATGTTCCTAATGTACCACACGCGGAATTCACTCGATGATGATGGAGCTAACATTCTTAAATCATGACTGTAAATATTTTGTTTTTTTAATTTTTAAGACTACCGAAGCCCATTAACATCCGCATAATTAATATGCCACTGCAATTCAGCAATGCACTACCTCTTATATTATATTATATTATGATCTCTTGTTTACATTAAAAATAATATTCGCTTCTCAATAAAGGAAGCCTGTGAATGATTATTATTGTTTAACAATAACTGTGATTTCAACATTTCCACGTAGTTAAATCTTACCAGTGATAATCGTCACATAAGACAATAAATATTAAAAAGATTGCATTTTGTACGGTACCTAATTAAAGTTGCAAAATGATTGCAATTTTAATTACCGTTTCGTTGAAATTATTGACACATCTGCATAATTTTTAGATTATTAGGACTACTTTCTTAGATTATAAACTAAACTATGTTCTAGGTGTGCAAAGCGTGTGCTTTGGAGAAAGACTTTAAGCAGTTTCCGTACAGCGACCAAACTCTGGTGGGCGAAAGGGGGGTGTCTCTTTCAGGGGGGCAACGCGCCAGAATCAATTTGGCACGGGCTGTGTACAGAGAAGTAATTGATATTTTATTTTTAATACCAACAAAAATAGTACACTTTTATCGTTCTTTCGCCATTTCATATTTATCTCGATTCTTTTTTATGCAATTCAATATGCTTTTTTCATTTTGTACATTTTAAATTGCAAATTGTAACAGCAATATACATTTCAACATTATTTTTAAATGTCTACTTGTAGATCGCACTCTTCCAATAACGTATTTAGGAATCATTTTTTGTATAGCTTGAAAGCTATGTATGCTATAATATATATATATATATGCTATAATGTGGATATTATCTTGTGAACAAGATAAAACCCACATTCCAAAATATATATTTTTAAACTTGGAATTGATGGCATCGAATGTGAAACGAATACAGCTAATAATTATTATCTGTTTATTTTAAAATTATTTTCTTTTACTTATACGTCTTTTAATGGCAATATTATTTGGATATCATATATTTTATATCCTTTTAAGCAAGAGTTGTTTATATAAATTACCAGGCAGAAGTGTACCTACTGGACGACCCGCTGTCGGCGGTTGACGCCAACGTGGGTCGGCAGCTGTTCGAGGGCTGCATCAACGGCTACCTGCGGGGCCGCACGCGCATCCTCGTCACCCACCAGATACACTTCCTCAAGGCAGCGGACTTCATCATCGTCATGAACGAGGTACTTTCAATCGAAGTGATATAATGTTAATTTAATATTGTACAAATCCGTTTCGATGATCGCTTACTGTAATCAATATATTCTATAACATAATGAAGATCATGAAGAAATTAGTTTGTGTGTTTGGTTGAACACGATTATCTTAGGGACTGTGAGTGTTGTGAGATGATATAGCGCATTTATCTAGAGATAAATATTGTCAGAGTTACGTGAGTGAACGCTGCTAGTTATTTGTAAAGTTCTGGAATTCCACTGTCACATAATCGCCTACCTCTGTACGTATATACGGAGTAAACCTTTTTCCTAGTTTGACGAGCTGCGTGTGTTATTTAAGTTCGTTTATTTGATTTAATGGGTACACAAAATTTACATGGGTATATTCACACACAATCTCACACACACACACATACACACAAGCACACACACACACGCTCTCACACACACACTCACACACACACACTCACACACACACTCACACACACACACACACACACACACACGCTCTCACACACACACACTCTCACACACTCTCACACACATACACACATACACACACACACACACTCACACACACACACACTCACACANNNACACACACACACACACACACACACACACACACACACACACACACACTCACACACACACACACACACACACTCACACACACACACACACGCACACGCACTTCCCCAATGGGGTAGAGAGAAAAGAGGCCCACACATATATGGCTATAATCATTGAGATAGAAGTAAGAAAAATTAATACGCGACACAAACAGGCAATCATTGGGGGTATGCAGATGTCTGTGGGGATCGGTTTTCACCAAAAGACTCACTTTATAAAAATTGCATCTATAAGTTCCTATAAAGTGTATAAATAGTGTAAAAATACTTAATAAATCGCTAATCACAGTTATCAAACTAAACAACTCAATTCGAGAAGTCAGATACTAGCAACAAGTCTTTATTGTAATTTCACTTTATATTGTAACTGATTGGATGTTTCAGAAACAGAAAAAGAAGCTTTTCACTCTTCTAAATTAAATTAAATTATTCAGTTCAGAATGTCTCGTTCTTCTTCCTGAAATTCAGATATCCAATCGAGGCAACACCTTTTAATTTAAACTATCCCGTACGGGATCTGGGGAATAGAGAGCAAGTACAAAGTGAACTATTTTTCTGAATGCAAAACCACACGGTTCGAGACTTAAAGTATTCCCAAGTTTGTTCGGAAATTATTTAGGTCGTTATTAGGAAAAGTGTGTTAGAATGCGGAAATTCCAAAAATAAGGGTCGTTCGACGAAAACATTTCACATTTGTTATTTTAACAAAGCTAGAGGCAAGACCTTCGTTAAAACCGCTTCGTGTAAAACGTTTGTATAGTCACAACTAGTTTAAGAGCTCAGATTAGGAATTACTTTAATGTAAACACACAGCTTCTGTTATTTTTGTTTATCCTTTTTTTCCAATTTTCAAAAATCTCATTTCGACCTGTATGTGTTTTTCTTGTGTGATGTGATTTTCTTGCGACCGAGCGATGTTTATGCGGTTTTCAATAAAATATGATATGTTCAGGAGAAAATCTTGATATTTATCCGTCTGCGAAACAGACAGTTCTCAGTTTGAACTCTGTTTGATTTTTGTTAAAAATTAATTATTTAATTCTAATTTTCTCTGTTTTGCGAGAGCAAGGTCACTGTGTTTCTAAGAAGCCTTACGAGTAAGGATTATTTATCATTACAGGGTCGCATTGAAAACATGGGCAGTTTTGATGAGCTCGTGTCATCTGGCAAGGACTTCGCTCTGATGCTGTCATCAATGTCGGAAGGCAAGGATAAGGACACAGACAGTGTTGGTTCAGGAGTAAGTAAAGTATTTAGCATTTTAAATAATCTAAGTTACATCGTCATAGAAAATAAATATTTTTCATTTACTATTGTTATTCGAGCGGGTGTTACATAGCGCTTGTCGTTGCGCTGATTACTCTGTATGCGGGGAGTGCCGCTGCCCCTGACTATTGGATAAGTTACTGGTGCGTGTATTCTCAGGACATCATTAGCTTAGTAAAGGAAAAGTTATTAAAGTTCGTATTTATACTTCATAGTAGGACTTAACTAAAAACACATAACTTGTTGATAGTAATTACGATATGGAATTCCACTTTTTATCACTGGTGTAGTGATAAATATTGAAGTTGTTTTAATATTTTTCATGGTTTATTTTTTTCATTTTTTTTAAACTACGGAATTGGTATTCCCTAAATTTAAATACCTACACAAAACAATATTTATTAAAATATACAATGTGTATGCCTTGAAAGACATAAAAGACTGTCCTATGTATTTTAGACTTCCTATAATGAAACCTCTGTAGGTATATGTAACGTGTCATTTTTTTGACCTCCTTGCATGAAGTCGGTTAAAGTTCACATAATTTTCTCTCTACAGAAAACTGATGACAAAAATAAACCATTGATGTTGAGAAGCGCGTCGGCCACCGAAGACGAGGATGTACCAGAATTTGAGGCGCAGAAGATGGAAGCTGAAGAGAAGCAGTCTGGGAACCTGCGGTGGGAGGTGATCTCCGCGTACTTCCGGGCTGGCGGAAGCGGGTGTTACATAGCGCTTGTCGTTGCGCTGATCACTCTGTGCGCGGGGAGTGCCGCCGCCGCTGACTACTGGATAAGTTACTGGTGCGTGTATTCGCAGGATATCCTTAGCTTAGTAAAGGAAGAATTATCAAAGTTCGTATCTCATCCCTGGACTAACCTTGTGCTAAGTTTTACCAGACCACCGTTAAGATTTATCTAGATGTCAGTGTGATTCCTCCCACGGAAGCCAAGAAGAGCAACTTTGAGCCTGTCATTCTTCACTTTAAGATAATTGTATTTTTTATAGTATATGGAGACAAACGAAATTTTCGGTTCCCATTCATAGGGCCACTGGATACGTTCAAACCACACGAAACGCGAAACCAAACCACTTAGTAGCCGTATCATGTGAGCGAGAGGTACCCACATCCCCGGTTGTACCAATCCTATACGCCGCAGTGCAGCATGGCACTATCTTCAATCAACGTTGTATAGTTGATCGAACGTCTTAAAGGAATCTTTTGAACTATCATCGTCGATACGTGTTCATCTAAACATGCTGGATTTAATTAAAGGAATAAGTTAGTAAATTTTTAGACTTGACCTAATAGGTTAAGTCTAAAAATTTTGTTCTTGGTGTAAAAAGAACCACATGAACATTATAACTATTTTACCATTTTAGGTCTAACCAAATGGCTGCGTACGAACAAGACATGCAGGGAGAGGAATTAGGTTTGTACATTTATTTCTCCACCCCATTATATATATACTTTGGTATAAATAGGAACTATTATTGAAATCTATGTAGATAGTGGTATATTATGTCTAAAGAGTGCCGTTCCAAGGTGTAACTCAGTAACCGTTGATGGAGAAAACACAAAAATACAGATTACTTAAGATAACACAAAAATACAGATTACTTCATTACTTTTTGGCCGCCTCTCTGTCCATTTGTGAAGAATACCCAAAGGGATTCTGGTGGCCTAAACACATGAAGTTCAGCTTTAAGTGAGATACTACGATACATTCAAAGGGAAAAGGAACCCGTACAAAATTAAATATGTAACATGTGAAAGTTGTCATTAAAATATAAATGCATACACCCACAAATACAAGTTTGTAAACTTTGATGGAGTTTACAAACTACTTTCTTGGGTGTTTCTCTGTCCGACAGAATTCGCAACGAAGTAATAAGGCAGTTTACTTCTCTGCCCGTGTGTATCCGATATCACGCGACGAATAGGCTCGCTGAAGTGGCAACGGGCTGGTGACACACTCAGAAGAACAGATGGCAGATGGGCCAGTAAGGTTCTGGAGTGGAGGCCGCGTTTAGGAAAAGGAAGTGTTGGTCGACCGTTCACCGGGTGGGAAGACGATCTCCGTGCAGTAGCCGGTCCGGGATGGATGCGAGTAGCAGGAGATCGGTCGTGTTGGCGTTCATTGAGAGAGGTCTATGTCCAACAGCGGACCGATAAGGGTCGATAATGATGATGATTGAACTTTGATAAATATTATGCGCGTACCACCCGTCAGCAAGGCACCGTCGAATCGGACTTGCTCTTGACCGATTTTTTTGTTTCCAGATCCTGGCTTAAACGTCCAAGTTGGAAGTTTAACTACTGGACAATATTTATACATTCACGCGGCTATTGTCTTAGTGTGTTTCCTTTTAACTCACATAAGGGTCTTCCCCTTCGCGTCGTTATGTGTGACCGCCTCGCAGAAGCTACACAACTTCATGTTCTCCACCATGCTGAGGGGTATCATGAGGTTCTTTGATACTAGTTCGTCTGGTGAGTAACAATTTTTTTCTTCACCATAGGTGAATATTTAAATATATTTTCTCATATAAGACTATAATTGTATTATTAGTAGCATTAGTTGGAGTTTAAATTATCAAGGTGTATCTCTTCTCGTAGATCTTGTTTTAGGAATGACAGTAGCTACGAACTTTGATATAAAATCATTGTCAGATAAACTGTACATAGCATTGTCAGATAAAATGGCAGTAGGTGATTGGGTTAGCTTCATTATAAATTATATTTAGAATATAATGCAATCAACGAAATAGCAAATCGGTCAATAAGCTACTGGTATAGAAAGAGGACTGTTGTTGTGACAAGCCGCCTTTAAGCATTATTCAGTCCCGACATTTTAGACGGATAGAGCCACCCGCTACCTGCTGTGTGGTCATTAAAGACTTTTTTTAATTATGTGTAGCATAAGCATC
>JAFELO010000261.1:845719-881810 GCA_017140195.1 Eumaeus atala | reverse complement strand
GTCGGAGCCGGGAATACATTTCTCTACCCCTCCAAAGGGCCGCCGGCTACTCACAAATCGCACGAAACGTAACACTGAAGATGTCATTTTACAGCGGTGTCATGTCAGCGAGAGGTACTTCCCGGTCTCGTGCCGGTCACATTCCACTGCAAAACATTACCTCCATAATTAATCTTACTATTAATGCTGCATTGCAGCCGAAGCAGCACGAACGGGAATTGATCTCACTCATTTTATACCGCTTTAAAGTGGCGGCCATGTTGACACGTTATTGGTGGCAAATTGAGGAAAGGAGGGCATCGTAGTTACGATAACAGCATATAAAAATTATGCGGATGTTTATGGAAGGGAAGGAAGCATATAATACATAACATGTAGATAAAAAAATGCAAGTATACTATTATATAGCGGGCTTTCGAACGTGCTACGCTGAGTGCTTCTGTGTCCGATAGAATTCGTATCGAAATATTGTACCATTACTATATTTTAGGAAGGGGTATTGTCATGCCGCGTAGGAGGGTATATCCTTCTATGCAGCGGAATTGGGCTGGCTTGAACTGGATTAACAATTCGTGTTCCGACAATGATAGTTCATTATAACAACATTACTATTAATAAATGGGAAGAGGAAGGAAAATATCTGCTTGACAATAATGCGGATGATTATGGGTGTCGGTAGTCAGTCAAAAGGCTCCGACAGTTCGTTTGCCTTTCTATATTATAAAATTATATTATTCACTCAATTATGTATTCAAAATATGATTGTTATATGCAATTAGGATATTATTATTGCATTACGTCTTTATATTTTCTATAAAATATGTTAAAATTTGTTCAGGTGGGTATCGTTGGCAGAACCGGTGCTGGCAAGTCATCCCTTATCTCAGCGCTGTTCAGGTTCGCCTACTTGGATGGAAAGATTACTATCGACGGTGTCGACACCTCCGATATCGCTAAACAGGTAAAGTAACGTCAAACTGATCTCTAATATTTTTGAAGTTATACATACTTCTTGTAGCACGCTAAGGGAAAATTGTGAGTAAATATTACGATGCGCGCGCACACCGTCACGAAAAACCCTAAAGTTAGCTAAAGTCAACATTTTAGTTTTTCTCTTGTTACGCCATAGGAGTATAACTCCTAACGCGTGTACATCACACATTTTTAATTATTATTATTTATTTACCATATTAAACAAAATTACAAACACTGTTTACTAGTAGCTAACTAACATTATGAACCAATTAGGTTTACGTTATCAGCGTTGACTTAGAAAGTGTTGTTAGTAAATTAAAATACTGAAAATTATTTACGACATTTAAATTGATGCATTAAAGTAACTTCATTAATTAATTATTTATCTTATTGTTCTGTGCTAACGTCCAATTTTGTATTATATAGACATTAATGCAATAGTCATTATTAATACTTTTCAATCTTACAGACTTTGAGATCCAAAATCTCAATTATTCCCCAAGAGCCGGTGCTGTTTTCAGCAACCATTCGATACAATTTGGATCCATTCAACATCTACAGTGACGACGACCTATGGCGAGCTTTAGAACAGGTTCGTATTAATTACTCCTTATTAATATTGTAAATTTTTATTGTTTGGTTGAGCAAGTTATTCTGAGGAAATATTATTACGATTTAAAAAAATGTATCTTTAATTATTCATGTTTAGGTAGCCCATATAAAAATAACAGAGATGATGTCCTTTAAAAGAAATTAGAATCAAAGTTAATATTGCGCGTGTGTCAGTCCCTGGGAAGGTTCCTCTAAAAAAGAGTGTCCAATATGACAACCTAGATCAGCCCGCTCCGACATCGGGGACTTTCAATGGAGTCAGATTCCCACCCTAACCCCGGTCCCCAGCTTGCTATCTGCATAAGCTGTGCAAGACGTCTTCACCGCACGTCGTCTGTGTGGCAGGCCATCTTCTAATTCCTCCTCTCGGGCCCACCCAGCGGTCTCCTTCTAGGACATGATCAGAGCAGAAAAGGGAGTATAGCATACCTGCACTATGCATGCAGCATAATTGCAGACTATTCTAATTGTACTAGATCGGACTAATAAATATAATACGTGCCCTTTTATTTTAAGGTGGACATGAAATCGGCTGTACCCTCATTAGATTTTAAAGTAACGGAAGGTGGTGCAAACTTCTCAGTTGGACAACGGCAGCTAATGTGCTTAGCTCGAGCAGTGCTCAGATCAAACAAAGTGTTGATAATGGACGAAGCCACAGCCAACGTCGATCCTCAGTAAGTATTTTGAAAAAAATTAAGTAACAATTTTAATAATTGTCATCCAAAATGTTTGTGTCAAAAAAATATCAAGCGCCATACTCAAATTTTCTACATTTGATTTAATTTTGAACAACACTAAATATATTGAACATTTTTAATCATTTCTTCATTTTTTTTAAATTTTTTTTCAGAACCGATAATTTCATTCAGCAGACGATTCGACGAAAATTCGCATCCTGTACAGTCTTGACTATAGCTCACAGGCTAAATACTATAATGGACTCGGATAAAGTACTCGTCATGAGCAGCGGCGAGGTAGTCGAATTTGACCATCCATATATTCTGCTAAGTGATCCCGACAGCCATCTTTCCTCCATGGTTAGAGAAACTGGTGAAAGGAATAGCCAGAAACTCTTCGAAGTTGCAAAAGAAACATATTTTCAAAGCAACCTGCAAGAAAAAATGAGATGAAACAATGAAAATAAGACCAGTTTTGCAATCGCTCAAAGTAATTTAAAAAACAATTTTTATCAAGCTTAACATCCAAAGAGTGCAACTGACTGTTAAGAGTATGAAAGATCGGAAACTTATTAAACTTGGATTTCTTATATTATAAGTTTATTTCCTAAAATTGACTATATTCAAATTGAATACCAAATTTGAAAATATTACTTCAATATCAAAGATTTTTCTAGAATAAGTATAAAAGATAAAAATTCATAATATTATTTTCAATTTTTATTTATAGAATATAACTATAGGATGCTTATAGTTTTATTGGATTAGATTAAATAGCATACGATGTAAATATAATCTATAACCCAACAATGTAATTGAAATATGAAGATAATTATGATTTCACCTTCACAACAAAGAAGCTGAAGTTTAACCAAGGAAACTTGTCACAAATAGCAATCTCGAAGAGGGTGTATGCTGGTTTGCGGAGCTACCTCTATGTGGGGCCTTTTACTCCTCACATAAAGTAATTTGATTACTGGGCTTCCATCAGTATCAGGCGTCATCAGTGTATGTCGTCTGCTAGAAGTGTCGGTATTAATGAACACCAAGACGGACTAGCGTTAATGAGCAGTATACATTGAATTACAAAAACACAAGATTCACGATTTTATACGAACTGTCCTGCTAAAGTACCCGTAATTGTGCATAAACATTGACATGTTATACCTTATACGGTTGATTTTAAGTTGACTTTATAGTACATATTTTTACACTGCACATATTTTATACGGACGGTTTAACAAGTGGGAAGACGATCTCCGGGCAGCAGATGGTCCGGAATGGATGCGAGTACCAGGAGATCAGCAGCCTTGGCGTTCATTGAAAGAGGCATATGTCCAGGAGTGGACCGATAAGGGCCGATAGTGATGATGATAGCAATAGTTGTAATAATTTTATTGTAATATTGTCCCCTAAACATGTAATTAGTTCTATGTAAATAAATGAAAATATTTTTTTTAATTCTTACCGTCTATTAAATCAATTACAGCTTCTTTGTCTACTGCGACCCTTGCAGAATTTTAAGGCTAACACAGCAACAGTGAATAATAATGCAGCTATAAAAATTTCGTTCTTGTATTGAGTGGCTATGGATACCCACGAACAGTGGGAACACCCCCCACAGCACGCCATTATGAGACACAATAAATCTATAGCAGCGGAAAGGAACTGTCAATATATAACTGCCAAAATTACATACAAATAACGTAATACAAGTTACGGTTTTAAATATTTAAATGCATTTTTTATGAAACTTGCTTTTGTATCGCAATGAGTCTACAAGAGATGATATTAGCTTTAAACTAGCAGATCCGTTATATTTAATATATGATCTCCAATGATCTTGGTAAAATGTTGTATGCAGAGAGTTAAGACGAATAAGCTCTCTGAAGTGGCAGTGGGCTGGTCACACACGCTGGAAGAACGCGTTAAGGAAAATGAAGTGTTGGTCAACCGTTCACCAGATGGGAAGACGATTTCCGTGCAGTAGCTGGTCCGGGTTGGATGAGAGTAGCAGGAGATCGGTCGTCTTGGCGTTCATTAGAAGAGGCCTATGTCCAGCAGTGGACCGATTGGGGCTGATAATAATGATGATGATGATGCAGTGAGTTTGCGTTTCCTGTATTCTATGTTAAAATTATTAATAAAAAGCATCAAAGATATTCTTGGTCTGTGTATGAACAAATTAATACTTTAAAATGGTTAAGTAAAAGCTGCAAGTCTACTTTTATACTATGGGGAGCGATTGAGCATGTAGCGAGCCCTGTAACGACACAAGACACTACTGTTATGCAGAAGCATTCCTCTCCATTCCTCCTACCGTCCAATGGGAACTAGCAACTCACAAGGCGCACAAAACGCAACAGCATACCTGTCACTTTGCGGCAGTGTCATGTGACCCAAGTCCCGCCGCGGTCGTACCGGCTCAATGCAGCCGCAATTGCAGACAGTACCTCTTACTAAAAAATAAGCTACGCTTGGAAAATTAGGCAACAAAAGTTTTAAATCAAGGCTAAAAATACATACTAACAGTCTTGAATCAATATGCACATTCTCCGCAAAAACTCTTGTACAACTTGTGTACAATATATAATATAAGGCAGACGAGTGCTGCGGATGTATATAGGCGATAATTTTCTTTCAAATTTTTCGACAGCGCCGACGGGGAGCATGAGCAACATTTTTGTGGGTTCTCATTATCGTTGGCCATTTTTTTATTTATTGGAACGAATCCTACAATGCTCTCAATATTACTTATATACCCATTTTTTTCTTTTGTTTCGTTTTATTTTTATTAGATACATTTGAACGACATCTTATGTAAATAAAAATTACAAAGTGAAAAGTGTCACTTCTTTCAAAATTGTCTTAATATAAAATGTGGTGTGACAGCCCGGCTGTTCCATTGAGTACAGATATGTTAATTTATTGAGACATACACTCAAATTTACAACATAATAAATGTATATTTGATAATTGTACATATGACAATTTGTGATCATAAAAATAATAACTATATTCATACTATGATCATCATGAGCTAGTGTGACCACCGGCTTCCCGCCACCCTCTCTGAGTCGAGTATAGTAAAATATATTATTATACTAGCGATTCACCCCAGATTCGCCCCTGAATATAAGGAGCTAATTAACTTCTAAAATTCCCCGGGGATCGCGGTGAAAACCGCAAAAAAATACATTCAGTAGATTTTAAAAAATCGATCACATACAGACAGACAGAGGAGAAACAGCTTCTGGGAACTTTGTTTTATAATGTAGAAGACGTCCTGTCCAGCACAATTATGAGCTAATCCCAATGTTAATGTATGGAAGAAAGTCAGGTAGGTCGGAAAGTGCATGAAAGTAGAATAAACGCGTCCGAGATGAGGTTAGGTTAGGATAGAGATGAGGTCAGGGTGCCTCCTTATCTCGTGAGGCTGTTGGAGGCGTATCTCTCCGATCGCAGAGTGGCTCTCGAGAACCGGTCGGGGTCCGTGGAGTGGTGGCGAGTCGAGCGTGGCGTACCGCAGGGTTCCGTACTTGGACCCGTCCTGTGGAACGTCGGCTACGACTATGTCCTGCGAGGCCGTCTCCTAACCGGGATGGGTGTCATCTACTACGCGGATGACACCCCCGGGGAAAGACATACAAGGAGGCGGCTCGGCTAGCCGAGGTCAGTCTAGACCTCGTAATCAGCCGAATAGAGAGGTTAGGGCTTCGGGTAAGATTAGACAAGAACGAAGCCCTTCTCTTTCGCGGGCCAGGCCGCAAGGGACCCCCACAGGGGGCCGCTCTGCAGATCGGAGAGGAGAGGGTCAGGTTGAGCCCCCACATAAAATATCTGGGGCTCATCCTTGACGGAGGGTGGACCTTCGGCCGATATGGTGGTGGGACCGAAGGTCGTGAAGGCGGCGAGTGCGCTGGGCAGACTCCTCCCGAACCTTGGAGGACCCAGCGCCGGCTGCAGGCAGCTGTACTCCGGTGTCTGTCGGAGTATGGCGACGTACGGTGCTCCAGTTTGGGCGGATCGTCTCACTGTGAGGAATAAGGCCCAACTGCGCTCTGTGCAGAGGGTCGTCACAGTGAGGTCGAGGTCTGGGGACTCCGGTTCCGGATCAGAGGAGAGTGTTGTGGGGGCTGTGGGATATAGGCCACAAAACGCGGCCAAGCGAGGCAATCCGCATAGTCTAGCTAGCTAGGGTAGCGCTGCGAGAGCGCATAGACCAGGAGAAGGAGGAGGCCTTCGAGGAGGCCTTAAGGAAGAGGGCGTTCCCGAAGGAAAAGGAGGGAGGAGCTCCCCAGATGACGGCTCCAGTGATATTGGAGGATGTCAGTAGGTCTGGGGCTGACGAAATCATGAGGGCGGCGGAGGCCAATATAAGGCTCATAGTGGACCTCACGGGTAGGTCCACCAATTTGAAGGGGAGCTACGCGTCCAAGATCAGGAGGGCCGCGGGATCCATCAGGAGGATGATGGAGTCCCTGGTGGTCCGCACAGAGGACGAAGAGGTGAGACGGCTGAAGGCCGATAACGCGCGGTTGCAGCGAGAACTGGGCAACCTGCGGGAGGAAGTTTGCGCCTATCGGCGCGATTTCGAGAGGGTGCGGAAGCACGGGGCATTATGGCTCGGGCTCGGCCCACTTGGAACTCCCGGCGACAGGGGCCAAAAAGCTGCTCGATGCTGGAAGCGTAACGGTGAGGTGGTGCCGCGTCAACGTACACTTCCTGCAGGCGCGCCCGAGGCACTGCTACTGCTGCCTGGGGATGGGGCACGTGTCCAGTACGTGCCCCGGCGGCACTAACCGCAGCAATCTGTGCTACCGCTGCGGTCACGTCGACCACAAAGCCGGTGGGTGTTGCGCCACCGCTCGTTGCGCGGTGTGCGCGGACGCCGGAAGACCGGCGGGCCACGTCATGGGGGGCATGTCATGTAAGCCCCCCGTCCAGCGCGGGAAAGTTCCTACCTATCAGAGGGGGAACCGTTCGGGGTCGGACGTAGAGATGGCCTAATATGCCACGCAATCTCAGCGTCCACCAGGCGAACGTCAACCACTCCACCAGGGCTCAGGACCTTTTCCTGCAGTCCATGACGGAGTGGGCGATAGAGGTCGCGATCGTAGCCCAGCCGTACGTCGTGCCCTCCAGTTCAAGATAGGCTGGGGACACCGGCGGCTCGGTGGCAATCGTGGTGCAGCCTGGAGCCCCCCCCCCTCGTAGTCAAAGCGAGGGGCCGCGGGTACGTGGCGACGATTCGGGGAGAAGTGGCGTTCGTAGTGGTCTACTTCTCCCCAAACCGCAACCTGGCGGCCCTGGAACGGTTTAACAAAGTTCTGGGGCCGTCGGTAGGGCAGCTAGCCCCCCTCCAGGTGTTCGTGGCCGGGGACCTCAATGCCAAGTCCACGGCATGGGGTAACCCGGTCACGAACCCGAAAGGGAGGGAGGTGGAGAAGTGGGCGGTAGCTGCCGGACTGTCCCTCCTCAATACAGGGACAGTTTAGACGTGCGTGCGATGGTCGGGAGGTTCCGTGGTAGACGTCACTTTCGCCACGCCGGCCATAGCACGCAGAGGAGGGGTGGAGGGTGGAGACGGAGGTGGAGACACTCTCGGAACACCGCTATATACGGTTCGAGGTACCTCCATCTTCCGTGCGTCCGACGTCATCGCCGTCGTCGCCTAAGGGGCATAGCCGGTTTCCGCGTTGGGCTCTCACTAGGCTCAACCGGAAGCTGGCAGACGAGGCCGCCGTCGTCGGCCGTTGGAGCCTCCCGCCGCTGTCGGAGTTAGGGGTGGACGAGGCGGCTGGTCGGCTATGCGACGCATTCACTGCGGTGTGCAGAGCGGCCATGCCGCCCGCGAAGCGTCCGCCCCAGCGGCGGGCGCTCTATTGGTGGACGGCCGAATTGTCCGGCCTCCGGGCCGCCTGCAACGGAGCCAGGAGGCAGTACACCCGGAGCAGGCGGAGACGCCCCCAGGACGTCGACAGGGACGACAGGCTGCGCAGGATCTATGTGGAAAAGGTGAAGATCCTGCAGCACGCCATTTGCCGAGCCAAGGAGGAGGCCCAGGTGGAGCTCGTGAGGGATCTCGAGGGGGATCTCTGGGGCCGACCGTACAAATGGGCGCGGAACAAGCTCCGCGCCCCGTCGGCCCCCATCACGGAGATGCTCGATCAGATGGGGTGCACGGGAGAGTGCTGGCAAACTCTCTCGTGCACCTCGGTGATACCTAGCCTCCGGGAAACTTTTGACCGCTGCCTGCGGTCTGGTCAGTTCCCGGGTTCCCGCAGGGTTCAGTACTTGGACCAATCCTGTGGGACGTCGTCTACGACTGGGTCATGCGAGACTGTCTCCTCCCCGGTATGGGTGTCATCTGCTATGCGAATGACACCCTCGTCTATGCCCGGGGACGAGACTACAAGGAGGCGGCGCGGCTGGCAGAGGTGGGCGTTGACCTCGTGATCAGCCGCATAGAGAGGTTAGGGCTTCGGGTCAGATTAGACAAGACCGTAGCCCTTCTCTTCCGCGGGCCCGGCCGCAAGGGACCCCCACCGGGGGCCGCTCTGCAGATCGGAGAGGAGAGGGTCAGGTTGAGCCCCCACATAAAATATCTGGGGCTCATCCTTGACGGAGGGTGGCCCTTCGGCCCACACTTCGCTATGGTGGACGCAGACTCCTGCTGAACCTCGGAGGACCCAGCGCCGCCTGCAGGCAGCTGTACTCCGGTGTCTGTCGGAGTATGGCGACGTACGGTGCTCTGGTTTGGGCGGACCTAGCCGGCGTGTGTGGGCGTGTGTGGGCGTGTGTGGGAGTGTGTGTGGGTGTGTGTGTGTGTGTGTGTGTGCGTGTGTGCGTGCGCGTGTGTGCGTGTGTGCGTGCGTGTGTGCGTGCGTGCGTGCGTGCGTGTGTGTGTGCGTGCGCGCGTGTCGCGTGTGGTGTGTGGTGTGTATGTGTTTGTGTGTGTGTGCGTGTGCGTGTGTGCGTGCGTGTGCGCGTGTGTGCGTGTGTGTGAACAAAATCTATTGAAGGGATTAAAAGCCGTTTTCACCTATATAGATAATAACCTTTTCCGATAAAGATTTTAGGGTGTAATTTAAAATAACAATCCAGCCCCTGTTATTCTCGGGAAAACTCGGAGCAGATCGCTAAAGTCAATTATAGTGGTGCTCACAAATTTAGCAATGTAAAATTCATTAATTATTGTAATTAGACACTTTCGCTTTACGTTTTGATTTACTTATCTTGTGCGTTCGTAGATACCTCCAGGTTATAAGGTAAGAGGTACCTCTCGCTCACTTGACACCGTCGTAATGTTAACAGCTGCTGTGATGTCGCTTTGTGTGAATGCCCATTGGAGGCGAAGACGAAAAATGACAACGCATCTGCATGCATCTTCGATTCTTCTACTTTCTTGCGAAAAAAAACTGGAATTTTAAAAACATCCGCCAGAGACAGAATAAGGAAAGATAATTAAGACCTGACGGCCAGTCACGATGTACCATTAAAAAGAAAGTAATGAAGATTATCTTCCTCATTAACGAGATTAATTTAATCAAGGATTGAAGAGAGTCCGCTTATGCCCTTTACAGGTCCACGTTTTACAACTTATAGGTGAGATTCAAAAAAAATACTTATATTAATTTTTATTTCTCAACAAGTTACAAAATATTTAGCGGTAAAGTAAATAAAAACACACTTAAAAAGTTCATATTTCTTGTGAATGTAGAGGACAGACTTCCTTTGATAATGAATCACAAGTACACTTTGAATCTTTCAGTTTGTTATTAATATCGTCAATAAGCATTTTGACGTGACAAATGGGGACATTTACACAATCACACGAATAAGATTCATTACAGACATTATCATTGATTGGAAGGGGTTCGGTGGGTAGGTTGAAACATCCGTACAATATTTGTTTATTTAATTCAATGTTTTTTGAATTTGGGTAGAAAAATTCTTCTTTCATTTCTTGCATTGTACTAGACTCTACAAAATTTGCATTACTTGCATCAAAGGATTGCTTCAAAACAATGATTGCGTCCTGACTAGTATTTATATTTTTACTCACTACTTCTTTGTGTACATCTTTACTAGTTATTTTGTGTTCTAAATTATCTGTAAAATTACATTTTGATTATTATTAAACTCACAAAACACTAATGCGACACTTTATTCACTATCAATATTTGCTTTTTTCGTAATCATTATAAATATACACAACACACATATTTCATAAATTGTAAACATATATTTTTTTTACATGTAAGGACACGATAAATGACTACAACATATACTTACTCATTAATTACTTACTTTTTTTTACATTAACATTTGATTCGTTACCAAAGACTCTTTCTTTTTCTATAAAATGATAGCGGCAATCACAATCAGTAATGTACATATTGTTTCTTAGGCCAGACTCTTCCTCTCCCTTGCAAGATACGTTTCCAAAGCATATCGGCTTACAAGATTTATTTAGTGAGCTAAAATTAAATGAAATTTGAGGGGACATATTAATGTCCTTCGTATTGCCACAAGAATACGATCTCTCAATGTTATTATTGGAACTAGTTTTATATTTTGTTTTTAAACGTTCAAAATCATTTTCTATTAAATCGTTGACTTTTTGTAGAAAATTGGGTAGAATGGTATCTATGTTGTTATTCGTATTACAAGAACATTTAACACGGTCAATTTTAATTTTGAGATATTCTTCAAGTAACTCATATGCTCTCATCCAACTTCCTTCGTTGTTGTTATGCAAACATTTACATGACACTTCAAAGGTGCTTTCTGTTATAAGTCGTTTAATTTCGTTAAGGATATTCATGTATATGTTTTCTTCCTCAATCGCAGAAATAGGAGTACTAAAAAACTGCTTTAAATTATTTATTTTTCCTCTAAGATGTTCTTTTAGCAAATTAAATGCATTGACTTCTATGTCAGACTCTTCATTCGCTTCGTCACAACAAACACATCTCTCATTTTCATTTTCAACGTTACACTTTGACAACTCGTCTTTGCTTCTTCTAGTGCATTTTGGTAATCTCGAATCTGGTATATTATTGTCACTAATGTTACTACAAGAGGTTTGTGTGTTTACGTCATTTTTGATATTGAAGTCAAATTGTTTGTATGGTGTCATTTTTGAACTATGTGCACTACTATTATCTGCAATTGTAACACCTAAAAATTTTACGCTACACTTGCACTCATCGGCAAGTATTTTAGAATTTTTACTGATATCTGAAACATGGGATTCTTCTTGGTCATCTTTTTTATTAATTTCTACTCTTCTCTCGCGCAGATTTATGTGTTTTTCGTCTTTTAATTGGGATTTCGTTTCGTTTGGGTTAATAAACATACCATTTTCATTGCTTTTATCATAATTAATTGCACCCATATATTCAGAAACCGTAGTTGCGGCTTTACGAAAGATTTCTGAAACTTTATTTATAACACCTACTTTATTTGAGGCCTTGCTTTCAGAATGACATTCGGAATTTTTTAATATCTTTTTTAACCTCTGAGCACTGCGGCTGTTCCATTCAGTCAAAGCTTTAAACGTTTTATCCAAAGAAGTGTTTGAAGGAGCTCTATGAAAACACGTGCAATCATTGGGGCAATCCTGTCTTTTTGGCTTATCAGATAATTTCTCAGGCACATTTAATACATTTGTTACATTATTTGAAATTTTTTGAGTATTGCACAAGCATAAATTTACTGCATAAGCATTTCCTATTTTTTTTAATTCATTCTTTGTTTTTTGTTTTATGATATGGCCGACTTTGTTTTTGGAAGTTATGTGGTTTCTTGTACAACAAGTGTCAATTTCGTCTATTTTCGTCAATTTTTTACTGTATCTAATTTGTTCGACATTTCTATCTTTTTCTATTTTGTCACCAGCGGCACCAGTGCCGGCGTGTAACTCAAATTTATCTTTATTCTTTGATTTTGTGTTAACATTCTGTAAAAAAATATATTTAGTGACATAAATGTTGTTTTACCCTATATTACTTTTGCTAATCTTATCGCTATCAACATGCACGTGTATTTCCATAATATACGGCAATCAGTGTACAACAGTAATGTAATGTTGCCAAGGACTCTTCTTTGGTGTTTTAAACTATCATCTCATACAAATCTTATACAGACAGATAGCTTTTGGGGACTTCGTTTCATATATATAACAGATGTTTGTAGCATCTGGGAGAAGTAGTATCATGCTTCACATAGGAGGAAGTAGTGCCGTGCATGGTGCATTCTCCGACACTACTATGCAATGGAATTGGGCCGGCACGACCGGGAAGGTACCTCTCGCTCACATAACACCGTCCTAAATTGACACCTACGGTGTCGCGTTTCGTGCGGTTTGTGAGTAGCCGGTGGCCCATTGGGGAGGGTGAAAAGGTGGGCAACGTATCGGCATAATTATGCTGATGATCATGGGCGTGAGTAGTCGTTGAAAGGCTACGTTTTCTCGTTTGTCCCCTAAACTATTAAAAAAATCTGTGAAAAGATGCCAGATCTCTGTTGGATTAAAAAATTACAGATATTTTTTATGATGTAAGGATAAATTTATATATATTAAAGTTTAAAATAATTATAGAAGCATTTGTATGTATATTGTATGTGTTATTTTTATTTGCCTTCCCACACCAATTAACATCCGCGTCTGATAATGCGTTACCCTCATTCACTCCATCCCTCCAATAGGAACTCACATTCCACAAGAATTGGTAACATAGCCGTCAATTTAGGGAGATATCATGTTAACGAGAGGTACGTTCCCGATCGTGTCTTATATAGCTGCGGCTCTTACAAATATATAACTATTAATAATAATAGTTATATATATATATATATATATATATATATATATATAATTAATAGTTATATATTTGTAAGAGCCGCAGCTAAAAAAAAAATATGATCGTAGTAAAGAGTACAAATATACGAACAGATGCCCGATGTATGACTTTAGTGAGTTTATATTCCATGTGTCTCAAATCCTCTTTCTTTATTGATTCCTGTAAAAGAGATAAAGAATAGTCTGAGAAAATGGTACAACATCGTAACAAGAAAAATTATGGATCATCAATTGAATATAAGAATATTTATGAATAAGAATATTTATGAATAAGTCAAGATTTTTATGAGTATGTCAAATAATATAAATGAAAACTAACGGATACTTATTAACATTTAGGTATTTTATTAGTGCCTAAATGCCATTTCCGTTAGTTTTCAATTTAGATAAACATATTTTGATATAACATTTTTAATCTAAGGATACCGTTCTAGCAAAGCTAATGCCGAGACGGTTATATCGGATTCAAACCGACTACAGAATCAAAACCTATAATTTCGACAAGTGTAGTTAAAGAAAAGCAAAATAATTTAAAATAACCTAGTTAACGAATTTATATAACTAGTGATGATAAACGTAAACAGATTTTTTATCTTGTTTATTCCTTGTTTCGTTTATATTATTTGACATAGTAATTCATAAAATACTTTTCATTTTCATCATCAGTTGTCATATCCCTTCGCTACGTACGTACCTATTTGGTTCACGAAATGAAGACAATAATATATTCAACTCCATGTTAACTTAATAAAAAGATTACCAATTATTCATCATTATCATTATTATTGGTCCACCCCTGGCCATAGGCCTCTTTCAATGAACGCCAAGACGTTATTTATTATTCATCCTTCTTTATTATTCAAGTTAAATTAAGCAAATAAAACAAAAACCCCGGCTGGGTGAACACAAAAATAAAAAGAAAAAAGAACAAGGTCTAATAGTAGCCGTTTCTACAGAAGCCTCACCTTAAAATTGTCAACCAATGTACACTATCATTTTATCCACTAAGACTATCCACTATCCAACCAGACTCATAGATGTTTAACTGATCAGTTTTTTGTATCACAAGGGGCAAACGAGCTAACGGAGTCTTTTGATGACTACCGACGCCCATGGACAATCCCATGATTATTACGCAGATGTGTTGCCCTCCTATCATGCCCCCCCCCCAATGGGCCACCGGCTACTCACAAAGTGCACGAAACGCGACAGCGACGCTGTCACTTTACGCCGGTATCAAGTGAGCGAGAGGTACTTCTCCGGTCGTGCCGGCCCGATCCCGTAAGTAGGACGTCGTGTCATGCACCATGCGTGACACTAAGTTTTTTTTTTTTTTTTTGACGCGGGGAAACGCATTTACGCGCCTTCACTGGCCCTAGGTGGGATCCAGTGGTGTGTGGGCCTCGCATTATAGTGGCACCTCGACGGCTAGCCCCCCAAGAAACCGACGCCTCCTCTCCTCCACAGCAGGGTTGCCTCGTACCACAAGACAACCCCACCAACTTTGGGACAGTTCAATGGGGTGAGGTTCCCATTCTCGCCCCTTGCCCCGTGCCCAAAAGCGCCTCCTCCTGTTTTCCTTTTATAAGAGGGGTACCAAGAGCGCTTCCTCCTCCTGTTCATTAGCTCCCGCTTCCTGTAACAGAAGTGCAGAGTGCATCCCCCTTGGTTTGGAACCAAGGGAAGGCGAACCATCGACATTCACCCCAGGCTACCGAGCCCCATAGCCACGACAATGCTCAAACCATGGTGGGGATGCATGGCAGTACCTCCCCCTATGCAGCATGGCACTACCTCTTACAAAGATTTTCATGCAATAATATATTTTAATAACGAGATAAAGATATCTAATGAGATCAATTGTAAAGCTCCTTTTAAAATAAACTAAATTACAAATAGAGCTAAAAATAAAATAAATATATATTACGGTACTGGTTTTATTTAAGCTACGTTAAGTACCTTCTTGAGCTCCTCCACTTGTGCGCGAAGCCGTGTGACATCGTTTAATGTTCGTTTCAGAACGGAGGTGTCGTTCGTCTTGCGAGCAGGAGGTTTCACAAGACAGGAGTATACCGCAGCTGTAAAAACAGTTATTTGAATCTTTTATTATTTACAGTCTTTTACTATCTGTATTTAACTAAGTTGTAACTTTACATGTGCTGTGAACCAATACGATATACACAGCTCGTACCGGTCGAGCGATGAAATCTTACATATAGTGACACAGATATAACGTATGTCTGATAGAATGTCAAACTCCTAACCGCTTACGGAAACGAGCCCGGATTCGAAACCGTAAGTCGAGAGCTTAGATTGCTAGAAATAAAATAACACGACCACCTTAGAGAGCTCTAATAATAAATAAATTAAAAATACGGCTTTTGCCGATTTGTAGTGCAAATCGACCCCCTCCGTCAGAAGGGGGGGGGGGGGCAAGGAGGCCGGCCTCCTCAGGTAAGCCAAAAACTAAACGAGCTCAATTATCCTTATCCACGACACCGCAACTTAAACGGCATCGTGCGCGCGCCGTCCCACTAGAGTGGGAAGGGGGACCGCTTCCCCCTTTTCGGACCCAAAAATAATCACTATAGGGTACGCCCACAATCAACCCGGTTCATCTCTTCCCATCTGCGTGAAAAGAGGGAGGTATGTCCCCCTATCGTCTACCTATAACCAGAAGACAAAAAGTCTTCGTGGTCAGTCGAACTGTAGAGGCTGGACTAGCGCCGCCAATCAGTATTAGGTCCCTCCGAAAAAAAAAAAAAAAGAAAATACATGTGTTGTTAAGTCATTTGAACGTATACTTCCTCAAATTATATTATTTTACATTACATAATACAGCATCACCCGGCGCCTATTAGTCGTAGCTTCTTGGTATACAGTCTATAAACTTCCTCTATTCAACACAAAGATTTTTAAATTCGGGTCCGCATTTCCTTAGATTACCGTTTCAAAAAACTGGAATGATTCAGATCGTTCCCGTACTTCGAATGCAACAAAATGAATTCAGACTCATTTTGTTGCATTCGAAGTCTCACTTAAAAATTAGAATATTCTCGATAAATTTTAAGAAATCTCGTCGCACAGGACGCCACTTTTCATCGCTGGTAACTTTTCAACAGTTATAATAAACAACAGCGTTCCGCGGTTTCAACCGCATTTCTCTCTACGGCCGTAGTGTGATGGCATTTAAACTCCTTTAAGAATTTAGCTGTAATAATTCACAACAATAATTTTTCAAATCCGACTTGTACAAATGAAAGATCTTCTTCAGGTTTATACAGCAGACAAACAAAGTACAAGTGAAAGGTCACTTCAGCTTTATATACGAGGGGTGACTGACAAGTGTCCGTAACGACAAAACAAAACTTCAATAACCTATTTGAAACAATTGTATTTTTCAACGTATTTTCCTTCTACCTCCATGCATTTAAACCAATGCTTCTCCAATGCCATTTCACCAGTTTTATAGAATGTCTTCTCTATCCCCTCAAAATACTCGTCTACGGCGACAATGACTTCATCATTTGAAGAAAATCCTAGGCCACCCAATTATTTCTTCAGAATCGGGAATAAGTGGAAGTCGCACGGGGCCAGATCTGGGGAATAAGGGGGATGCGGTAACAATTCAAACCGCTATTCATGGAGTTTGGCAAATGCAACCCTTGACGAGTGCACAGGTTGTCGTGGTGGAATAAAACTTTTCTTTTTGGTTAAATGAGGCAGTTTCTTTCGGATTTCTGCAATAAATTCTTAATGTTTTTCCTCTATACAAATAATCCACTTAAATAATCCCTCGAGCATCCCAATAAACAGTCGCCATCAGTTTTCCGGCCGACAAAACCATTTTTGCTTCCTTCGGCGCAGGTTTTCCGCTGTCAGTCCACTGTTTAGATTGTTCTTTTGTTTCAGGAGTATAATGATATATGCATGTTCCATCTTCTGTCACATAACGCCGCAAAAATTCGTTAGTATCACGCTTAAACAGTGCCAAACACACTAGACGAATCGTCCACTCCACGTTGCTTTTGGTTGAGAGTGAGCAAACGCGGCACCCGTTGTGCTCAAAGCTTTTTCATTCTCAAATGTTGATGTAAACTGTTAAAAACGTGTTCAGAGGAAATGCTTACCATCTCTGCTAACTGCCGCAACTTTAAGTGCCAATCATTCAGAAGATTCTTTGAATCTTTTTGGTCATGTCCTGATTCGTGACTTCATTTGGATGGCCAGACCTATTGGCGTCATCGCAGCTCTGTCTGAGTACTGTTAAAACGATTTGTTCTACCGACTAATATTATACATTATATATACATATTGTTCGCTTTCTTTGCCTCTTTTGAAGGAAAGATAAAAGGACAGAAAAGACTGTCCCTCAATAGCAAGTTTATCTTCGGCTTCCATTATACCTGTACCGGTATACTGTCGACCTAGCCGAATATCGGCCAACGCGGCCCGCACTATGACACTTGCTTACTCCCTGCACTCCTCCCTGTTCCCTCATTCTCCTATTTTGATGGGACGGCAATCCGTAACGACCGGAGAAAAGTCAGGTGTAGGACCGACGGCTTAACGTGCTCTCCCTAGACATGGGGGTACAACACTGTCAATTACCTGACTTCAGACTGCAATTGGAAACTGAAAAAATCCAGATAACAGTCACCCTGTACGTGTGTATAAAATACTTAATCCGGTAGCTGATATGACCGGTAGGTGATATTCGTAATATCTTCTCGTTGGTTTTCGAATTCGCTTTTGCAAATATTACAAATTAAACACACAAGTATTCTTATGTATAAAACAAATTAACCAAAAGCTGTCTGTATCTGTGCGATAGTTTTTTTTTTTTTCAAAAACTACTGAGCGGATTTTCATTCCATTTCAGTCTTGTGTAGAATGATTTCTCAGGAAGGTTCAGTGTATAGTTTTTATACGCGGGCTAAGCCGAAGCGCATCGCTAGTGTATAATTTGTAGTGTAAAAAGTGTTACTTTGCTTACTATTGTGGTCACGTCCATCGGGACCTTTTGTGTTTCTCGCAAGTTCCTCGACCTTCTCTTGGAACATCATTTCGGCCAGCTCCGCTGCTAGTGTTTGAGCCCGACTCTTCACCTCCTGCTCTCGCCACTCTCTTGCCTCCCGTTCCTCCCTCATTCGATCAGTACAGCTTTCACCAACCCACTGTCATTAAATACGAGAACGTAACTAATACATATACGTGTACGCATAATGAATATAAATGAAAATGAACATAAATAATACATATATGGGTATGCTTAATCTATATAAATAAATACTATCGACCAACCCCCCCAATTGTACTTACGTTCATAGCTTCGCAACGATTATACCAAATCTGATAATTATTTTTGATTTCGTTTCTGCGTTGTCAAGGTTCGTGTGTAAGAATACGTAAAAAATTTTTTTGCTTTTTTTAGCTCGACTTAGAGGTTGCACTATCATGCCCTTAAATACTTACGCGGTACCGGCGTAATTACGTACGCTGTCACTTTTCATTCGGTAGGATGCTGAAGGATTCGGTAGGGCTGAGCAAAATTCGGAAAGCCTCGCCATATTTTTACATTGAAGTACGGGGCCGTAACATGGTTACTTAATTTAGGACTGGTTCGCAAGTCTGCAGAGTTGAGTTGAGTATAGACCTATCATTTGAAGCAATGAGAAATAACCGGAAGACGATCCCCGAGCTACTTCTAGATGTAGACCGATTAAGGTAAGGATAATGATTATAAAAATGAATAAAATATAATCCAAGAAAGAACGTAGGTCATAAAGGAGGTCTCAAAGTGGAGTTTTACTATCTTCTAAGGTAAATAATAATGTTGTCGTCCAGGCGAATGTCCGCTTCAGCGCCATCTCTATTTAGACGTGTCATCTAGAGCAGTACATAATTTTGTGCACAATTATTTACGCAGGCATAAGTACACTCCATATTCCCCTGTTCCGATGGAGCGGCAGTCTGACATGGCCGGAGAGAAATCAGGCACAAGACCTAAATCCGGACTGTTATTCGAAATTTAAAAATCCTTAAAACACTCTATGTACGGTCCGACCCGAGATTCGAAAACAAGACATCGTCTGTGGCAGAACTTTTTTTTATCGGCGGGCGAAATATTATGACGCCATAGATTTTTTTTACATTATGGCGACAAACGAGCAAGAGGAGCCCTCCTGTGACTACCGGCGCGCATGAACATCAGCATAATTACTATGCCGATGCGTCGCAGTTCCTCCCCCCCCCCCCCCCAATGGGCCACCGGCTCCTCACAAACCACACGAAATTCGACACCGTAGATGTCACTTTACGGCGGTATCAAGCGAGTGAGAGGCATCTCCCCGGTAGCGCCGGCCCAATTTCGCTGTAATGCAGCATAGCACTACCTCTTACTAATGTCTATCGAAGCCCATATACATTCAATTAATCGTTATACAGATGTGTTGCCTTTCCACTCTCCTCTAATGGGGCGCAGAATACTCCGACTAAAATACACAGCGAAGATGTCACGCGAGTCATGTGTGTTATGTTAGTGTTATCATGCAAGCGAGGGGTCACACTCCTCCCCAGTCGTGCCGACCCAATTAGGTTGCAGCATGGCTTTTACTATCCAAGACGTATATATAAAATATACCGCTCTATGAACTTTTACCTTAGCGCGATACTTTTCAATAGCTGAAGTAATAGCAATATCGAGCTCTCCCGTGATCAACTTCGAGAAGTAACGGTTCAAACTTGACTTCAATGTAGCGGAGCGGGCCCAGCTGTGTCCGTCCTCCAGGCACTTGAGGTGCGCGCACGGCATGAGTGGCACATCTTCGCTCAGCTCGTACTGGAGCCCCCCGAACAGATCTCGCAGGAGGTTCGTCATGAGCTGACCCCGTAGAGATGTACACGAACAGGCGTCCTTTAACATATACCTTTTAATTATTTTGTGTACTAGTAAATTGCTAGTTGATTATTCCGGTTTTTATTGTTACGCAGTCTACAAAGAATCCTTATAGTTTAGCTATATCCTATAGTTCAGCTTTTAGATACTCTTGTATAGGTGTGAGCGGGACGAGCTGTTTAATAGTTTTATGATGTCTAATAAGAGTAAAGATGACAAATACATGTAAAACAATAGAATTTATAGATAGCTGCGGTACGGTCCGAATACAGGACTTAACCGATGAAGATTTTCTATAAAAATGCGAACATATCCTCAGATAAAAGATATGTAAAATGTGGTTCCACATAGTGGGCATCATTGCATACGCCTTTTAAAATATTGTGGGTGTGGGAAATATGCTTTTTCAATTTAGTAAACCGTTCGAATTTACAATATAGACAACTGCACCAGTGCTAAGTACGTATACGACAAAAAGTTTACACTCGTTTATTGACAAACATTCACATAACACTTTAGTCATTAATACTTGTAGACTGTGTTGATAAGAGTTCTGCAGTGTAATGTGTGCATCTAAATAACTCCAGCACAGACACGAAATATTTCCCAACACCTTTCGTTTGTAGAAAAAAAAAACTCGATTTGTTAAAAATTAATAAATCACATGAAGATCGGCATTAGCAAGCCGAAACTAATCAAAGGGCGCAGTTTTCACAAATGATTAGTAATTATTGAATTCTAAATCTGAAGATTGAAAACAAACGAGCTCGCCCAGGTGCGAACTGGCAAGTGCACGGGGTCGGGCGCCCGGGGGGAGATCCCCCACCCTGTACTCCCACATCCCCTCGCCACTTGTGTGCCCTGAAAACACTCTTATTGTGTTACCTATAGCCACAGCAAACCTCAATGTAATAGAAGATATTCGTAGAAAGTGTTAGACTGACCGTTAGCGTGTCGTCCTCTGTAGTACAATAGCAAAGTGCAGCAATTGAGGGTGTTCGTTTCACTTCAACAGTCACGTCCAGAGGCAGTCTGCATCGACAATCTATAACCTTTAGTGAGAGTATTGCTAATTTTTCTGTCTTTTCTTTTAGTTCCTCCACTTTGCTTTGCATTCCCGAGTCACACTTTGATTTGCACATTTCTTGGTCTTCGAACACCCTACACCTTTTCTGACGTAAACTATCCATCTGTTAAACACATTTGTGGGCATATTAATAAAGATAAGATCGTTACATATATACATGTCTCTAAGTACTTTTCATATGTTTTAAAAATCGTTAGTCAAACCTTCATAAGCACCGTCATATACATGATACATGTCCGGGCTAGTCACCGAAATTATTGGAAGGATTTTATTTAAATTTCGCACAGTTAAGCAACTGTCCAAATAAAAATAAAGCCCATATTTTATTTCGATTAATGACAGAAATATTTGAATTGCCACAGCAATGCGTGACCCGGTCAGATAATGTATGACGCACGCGCAGTGGCAACGTAAGGAACGCGGACGTACGCGGCGTAGCGAGCGAGGGGTCGCGTACTCAGTATATATAAATTAAACTATATACTATAGAGTATGTTATGATTACTTTTCTCAAAACCTCACATACCTATAAAAAAGTATCGTCAGTGTCACGTTTCATGCGGTTTGTGAGAAGCCGGTGGCCCACTGGGGGGCATCTCATCGCCTAATTGATTATGTGGATGTTCGTGGGTGTCGCTAGTCGTAAAAGGCTCCGATTTCTCGTTTGCCCCCCCCCCCTATTCTATAAAAAACCTACTTAACAATTTTTCATGCGATAGAACAATTCCCGAGTATTATTTATTGATGTAACAAATTATTTAAGGGCGAAGCCAGGACGGATTGCAAGTTTTTATATACATTTAAGGAAAACTATTTAAACATCACCTCGGCGTTTAATCGAATACTCTTGTTGTCTTCTTTAGTCATTTCTTTAGTAATTTGCTTCAAATTATCTTTGATGGCTTTAAGGTCATTGCGCAACACCCGCTCCGCTTCGAATAGGAGACCGCGGTTTGATGATATTTCACTTTCGTAGTTTGTAACTTTTAGACGAGCCTGTTGTTCTTTGAACTTAAAAAATAAACAAGAATGAATGTAACAATTATACACCTCGTATATCTCAATTTCAAACTCGGAGCAGCGTTATCTGCTCAGATAGTAGATAGTGGTATTGTACGAATCTCCGTATAACATTACGGCTAGCCATTTTCAAAATCAGGTCCGTTTTAATTTGTGGCGGGCCAACTATTAGCCGGATTGAATACGGCTGTGTGAAATGCCGCCGAAAATATTAGTCGTAAAGAAATACAGCGATTTAGACAATCCGACAGCGAGATGTCTACAGTATCATTTATAAAACACCAGTAAGATTAATAATTAAATATAGTTTTTTTTTTTTTTGAAGTTTCGGGGAAACGCATTTACGCGTCATCGGCTGGTGGGTCCCAGTGATTTGTTGGGCTCTCGACACATTATAGTGCCGAATACCCACAGAAACCACGTGAGTGCCATCAGTGCCGCCTTTGGTGAATTGCCCCGGAAGAACAAATCATCAGGGCACCTCAACGGCTAGTCAGGCCTCTAAGGGACCGACGCCTCCTCAACAGCAGGATTGCCCCGCACCACAAGACAACCCTACCAACTTTGGAGAGTGTAATGTGGTGAGGTTCCCATCCTTGCCCCTTGCCCCGTGCGCAAAAGCGCCTACACCTGTTTCTCTTTTGTCCCATCTCCTTATAAGAGGTACAAAGAGCGCCTCCTCCTCCTGCTTTTTAGCACCTCCATCTTATAAGAGGGGTGCCATGACCCTAGGTTTATTCCAGGCGAAGCCAATTGAACCTTTCTCTCTTGGTTCAAGCCTTGTCGAGGCGGTGAGGCTACTGATCCCCGGGCTATAAGGCTTGAACCTTGGTGGGAAATTAAATAAAGGTTATATAGCTTAGTTCATATACAATTTACGCATACAACCATAAAGTTTATTACGTAATTGCCTTTTAGCATTATTAGTAGAACTTTATTTTTACTTAAATTAAGTTATTCGTACACCGAATTATGTGTCGTAATGATTTCAATGTAGGCAGGTTTTAAACAAATAACAATCATTCAGAGGACTGTTGCTTTAACACCTGGCTTGTTTGATGTTATGATCACAAATATATGTGTAGGGTAGCTCCCACCGCTGCTACTCATGCCACCAGGATCGGCAGCCGCTATGAGTCCTTTGAAAAATTATCACGGGTTGCCTGAGGGAACAGCTAAAGCTGGGGACACACACAGTCTTAACACACGCAACGAATTCCAATTTCCCGCCGCAAGCAAATAGATAATAAAAGATTGCAATGATATAAGTGTACTACAATACCCGTAAAAATTATACTATATTAAAAGACTTTTTATTGCGTTCTGTTTTATAATTGTTACATGATTATTAAATTCAACGTGAAATTAATTATAGTAGACTCCATTCACTGTGATATTACATTACATTATAAAGTCAAAAGTACTGTAGGTCCATTGGGGGGGAGGTGAAAATGTGGGCAGCACATCGGCATAGTAATTATGCTGATGTTTATGAGCGTCGAAAGTTCTAGAAAGGCTCCGATTGCTCGCTTGGCACCTACTACTATGAAAAAGGTCTACTGTAATTTTAGAGTCTGGTTGATTCCACTATGTATACCGCATGTGTATGATGTACTGTACCAACCTGAAGATCTCTATCCAGTTGCGTCAGTCGGCTCTGCAGTTCGGAGAGAGTCGCGTCTGTTCGAGCACACTCCTCGCTTAGCTGAAGGCGTTGCTGCGCGTGGCAGCACACTTCCTCGTCGACCCTTGTTAACCGATCCCGGAGCTCTTCAGCTTCAGCTCCTTGACTCTTCAGCTCTTCTATAGCAGTTTTGCAGTAGTTCTTATATGCATTCCTTTCTTCCAATGTTCTTTTTGTCTTAAATTGATATGAAACATTTTTAATCAACTTCGTGCCGATCATTATCCAACACAAGCGAATGGGTACATTATAAGTATATGTAAAAGTGACGGGGAGGTCAAGGCATATCAGAGCCTTTTGACTACGGACGCTCATAGACATCTGCATTATTGTTATGCCGATGCATTGTCCTCCTTTCCTCGCCTCCCTCACCCAATGGACAACGGGCAGCTCACAAACCGCACAAAAACTGTATTAACGGCGATATCAATACGTCCCTAGGAAAAAAAAGAAGGCAAAACTTTGCACTACCTTTAAACGTAAAATATAAATGTTCTTGTTTTTCGTGGCCACCTTTAATATTTTATATTCCATAATCATACTACCTCCTTGTGTAGTGTATATAAAATACACCTTCCTTCCAATTTTCAATTACACAGTACCCACAACATCCGAGTAAAGTGTCTGTGACATACGGATGGACGTGATGAAATTATTAGGGATAAGATTTTTGCAATACCGCTACGAAACTATAAACAGATCACAGGAAATGTAATATATAATCTATTTCAATCACCTCTTCCTTAATGTCTCGTTCCTTTTCCTCTGCGAGGGTCCACCGTCGCTGATACCCCAACTCCAAATCTTTCCAGGCTGCCTCTGCTCTCTCTAACAGTTCCAGCCTTTCAATTTCTCTCTTGGCCAGTAGTGCAGCACGTGTACGAAGTTCTGATGTCGTTTTATCAAGCTCTGCCAGCTTCGCTGCACACGCCGGATCCTTGCAACACGCCTTTGACAAGAAAATTGCAATATAATGCACAGCGACATTGCTGATATATGTTGTACTTATGGTAAAGAACATCTGATTAATATTATAAGGGCCTGTTTCACCAGTCTCAATTATAGCCATGACTAGTCTATTACGAACATGATTATCAGATAAATTAAGAATTTCGGTTTCAACGTTTCCGAATATAAAAAGCTGACAAAATATCACCTACCTTAGTTGACGGTTTGAGTAGCGGCTAGCCGTATGAGTATAATTCAAGAAAAGAACACGATTGCGTTCTGTAAGTTGAATGTAACTGACATAAGATATGTTAATACGATTATGTGGTAAATATGAGAATTGTTATTATTTTTGTTTTAGAAATCATACGTTTGAAAATATACAAAAAAGTTGTCACTAATTAAAAAATGAGAACTAAAACTATTTGAATAAATAATGGTTCAAAATTATTTTTAAATGACCACGTTAAAATCGTTGACCGCGTTTATCTAATTTCAAAATGCAGAAAAGCTTGTCTATTTGGGTAACAATTAGGAATCTATATCGGAACCCAAAAAAGTTGATATAAGGATTTAGGTAATACTTAGAGTTGGGTATAACCTAGATGATTGTAACTTTAGTGATAGCGGTAAAACTGGCCCCTAAGTCTATGATTAATGTATTAATTTACATAGCACATGGATCTTGTCTTCATTTTAATAGGGAGGGTTATCTCAATCCTCATATACATTCACATTTAATTCGCGAAGATACGTCCTAGTAGCGGTATTTTGTCTTGGGGCTGTTTAAAGGAGCGGGTCTACTGGAAACCCATAACTCTTTAGCAGAGCTTCGACTTCGCGTGACCGGAGCAGCCAAAACTTATGGTGTACTTTTTTATATTTTATAAAATCTTTCGTTAAAATATGTCGAGCGTGCATTGACTCTGTGGGAAGCCAAATTTGGGATTTTTTAGAAATAAATATTGTTTTGGTCAATACTTATTTTATTTTCTTTCATTTAATTAGCATCTTTAACAAAAACAGCAAACCATACATGTTAAAAATCGTGTGAATAAGCAGACCAGGTAAACCTTTTGGGTCAACTCCTGTCTGTTAAAACGAAATGAAATATATCTCATCATCAAGATGTAATTTTGAAGTTTTGCATCTCATGTCTGAATATTATGGGCCGATAATACAGTGGCAGCAAGACGTTCTTACGTATTAGTTAATAAGTTCTTGTTGACATCGTAAATTTAATCAATCAAAGCATCTCATTTTCCAGGTGCATTAGTGTACATATATCATAGAGACATATAGAGAAATTACGCTTAACTAACCAGATTACGCCGCAACTTATTAATTATAGCAAATATCCGAGAATAAAATATTGCATTCCTCCTTTATACAGATGCATTATTCATCGGGTTCGATATAAAAAATGTGTACTTGGAAAATATGTTTCATGAACATGCCAATCGAGAGACATGTCATGTATAGACGAACTGGGCTGGCACGACCGAGGGTGCATCTGTCTCCCGGCTCACAAGATGCGGCCTTAAACGTGATGGCTGTACTGTCGCGTTCCATGCCGTTTGAGAGTAGCTATAAAAATACATATAGCCTCATTGCGTCCAAAATGGATGTCCGCAATGTCCGGAGAAGCCGACATAACGCCAGCTTCGAGTAATGGCCACGAGGATCCTCTGAGTCCAGATCACTCTACCGTTAAATTTGTTTAGAGAATCGATTTGCTCTGGTTTTACAGGCAGGCGCCGATAGTCATTAAAATCGTCTGATACAGTTATCGCACTGCTCGTTTGTGGTTTAATAGCTATTGGACTTTAGAATCAAAGTCGACAGCAATTCCCGCACTTTTCACTTCGTATATGGAGAGGTGGGTAGAAGCAAGTGTTTGGTTTTTGCTTTCTTTCTGTCTATCCCTGCAATTATAGGAAACTAAAAAGCTATAAGTACTTACAGCAATTTTAGATTTAACATTATCTTTCGGCGTTTTGTTTGATTTCATTTCTACATTCCTGATTTTAGTACTTCCACCAGCAAGTTGATAAGCATTATGGACGCGGGTGAAACCTTTTGAATCTGTAGGTAATTTGACTACGGGACCCTTTAGTGAGTTGACATCGAAGCTTGAATTGTTTGCCAGAGATCCTCTAGTTGTCGATGACCGTTTTGCTATTTCTATCTTCAATTTGTTATCGTTCCCTTCACGCTTCCTTTGTTTGGTCTTTATAAACCTGTAAAACATTCAATAATGGTTTTTGCCCTCTACTTGAAGAATTTGTGTCACAGGTCGAAATGAGGTGATGGGGGTGCCAAACGATTAGCACCTGGTGTAGGAGGCAGCCGATTACAGTGGAGGAGAGGTAAGATATCATCAACGCCCATAGACATCCGCAACACCAGGAGTCTCGAAATCGTATTTTTCCAAACAATTCTTTTTGTTTTTAAATTATATAGACAAGAACATTTGTAAGCTGTCACGCGATGGACTACCTTAACAGTTTAAGGTAGTCCATTGTCCCGTAGACGTTCAATTGTCCCGGACCCGTTAGAGACAGGGCACAGATCGTATATGCACTGGTTGGCGAACGTCAGGCACCGTAAGAATATTTCACTTGTCAAGCCTGGTGGTTTCTTCACAATGGTATCCATAAACATTACGATGCACACATGCATCACGCATGGTGTGCGTGAAATACAGCAAATATCAAATACAGGGAAATCTGGATGGAACCCTAACCATGTATCGGCTCAGTATCTCTCTACCGAGCCGTCCCTGCTCAAACAACACATGATTACTTTTTATTGATAACCGTGACATATAAAGAAGTATGTAATAATTTAATTCAATGTCACTAGTATAATCGCCATGACGTCGTATTCCTAAGGAATCTGAAAATAGCTACAAACCCGTATGCATTCGCTTTCCGTTATTAGATTACAAATGATAGCTGGAAATAGTTTCAAGATTTAAAAGTGTGACAGAATGCTTAAATCTTTAAGAACGTTGGCAACGGACCAAAAACTTAAAACAATGCACTCTCCGCCGCGACATCAAATTGTGTATAACGAACATTTTTTTGGCGCTGCCGACACATTTAAACGTCTGAAGTTCATCATACATTATTTCATGAGTTGCAAGCTGACCTGACATCTCTAGGCTGAACGTGTTTGAGGAATATTGTTGAAGTAGTACTTTTTATGTATTGCAACTAAATTGGACAAGGAGTGTTCGGGGAAGTATTTTGTTACCTATTTTTAGTTTCGCGGGGAAATGCATGGTACTATCTGATGGATGAGTAGGACCCGCGGATAAACCGAATAATCCCTGATGCCATCGGTCACCTATCCTGTAGTGCCCTGTGTCTGGTAGTAATAGACCACTTCGAAATCCCACATAAAGGAACGTACTCCTCCAAAAGTAGGGTATGCTCCGACAACTTAGATTGGACCCCAATGACGTCGGGGCGTGCAATGTTCAGATTCTCATCCTGACCTCTGAGCCCAGGTAATTATTATTAGTTTTTTAATAGTCTATGTAAAAGTTCTGAAAGCAGAAAATATTAATTTAGGAATAGCAGAACTATTATTGTAACTTTAAACAATTATCGCTGTAATTCTTCTATAATCTTTCTAAAGCTTTCATAAATCCTGATGATACTATTGCTAAAAAACAGACAGAAAATCGGATTTTTAATTTCTGTCTGAGATAAGCCTAAAGCATTCAAGTTCAGATCACTAACCTAAATTGAAGTCAAATGTATTACAATAAAACAGTTTTAACGTTTATTATTACGGTTAATTTGGTTCTTTAACAAGCCAGACGCTTAATATGCTTTACAGCAATATTACAAGTGGACTGAGAGGACAGATGTCCTGGTGTAATACGATTTTAAAGTTCTCAAAGATTTATAATTACTAGTAATCCGCCTATAGCACGAAATTCGATCTCAATTGAATAAAAAAATGCGGGTACTTAATAAAGGCGAAATGATGTTGCTACCTACGTGTCGTTCTATTTAATTAAAATACATAAATCAAAACATATTTTGATAAAGTATTAGTTTTTTCCACATCTTTTCCATATAATCTTAAACCGTACTTAATTTTACAACCCTCCATTCGCGCAATTTCAAAAATGTACTAGAAAAGGTTAATATAAAAAGTATAGATTTAGTTTTTTCGACTAAATATGCTAGGACGTTACTGCATAATTACTAACTTCAAGTAAGCAATGACTTGAGGTAAGGACGTTTTTAATTAGTGACATTAGCCTGAAGGCGATGTGCTATGGTGAAAGGTATGAGGGCTTGGCCTCATTTGCTAGCTAATGGCTGTTTCCTCAACACAAGTCTTGCAAATACAATTGATATCAGATGTACAATTGGCATCAGAAGTAGTAATAATCGGTAATGATGCTGCATTGAAGCGGAATTGGATATAACCGTGTGTACCCCGTGGTATCCCAGCAAAGTGACGGCTCTTCCGTCGTATTTGGTACGGTCTGTGAGATTTTAGTGACCCATTTAACGGTAGAAAAAAGGCAGCCTAAAATACAAAGGAATAGATCAATAAAGGGGCTTTAAAGCGCAATTAAAAGCAGAGTCTGAACCTAGAGTAAAATACGAATGTCGCACGTTTTAAAATAGGCAGAGCAAACTTACTCGTACAGGCTGTCCGTGCCACTGTGCCCGAGCCTTCGCCAGGCAAGCAGCGCAGCCGTGAGATACTGCTCCTCCAGCCGGCGTGGCGTCACCAGGGCCCTGTCACGTGATGACGTCGCCGGGGCACTGGCACACGATGGCATCACCGGGGCGCTGTCACATATTGGCATCGCCGGGGCCCCATCTCGCGATGACGCCGTCGGGTCTCGGTCACGTGCACCACACTCCAGCTGCTCGTGAACGCTTCTCAAGGCACTCTGTATCAATATCGCATTAATTACCATCCGTATTTTTAAGGCAAGTTAGCAAGCGAGCAATCTTTGCCTTTTTACGACTACCGACGCCCATGAACATTCACATAATTACTATGTACATGCGTTGCCCAACTCTTCCCACCCCAACGGGCCAGTGACGTTCCTTCAATCAGTTCATAGTTTAGATCAGGTTTAGAGGGTCGCAAACTGCATAAAGCGTAGCTGCTACTTAGGGGTGGTGTCATGTGAGCGGGAGGTACCTCCCCGCTCGTGCAGACCTATGTGGTAGCAGTGCACACAAACGACAGTATCGTCTAATTGCATGGATTTAGAAGTACGATTTATTCCGAGCCTTAAGACGTTGCAGGCCTTATTAGTATCGAGTACCATACGTATAAGGGTTCCGTCTTGTTTGTTGGGGTTTTAGGGTTCCGTACCCTAATAGTGGTAAACAAATGATGTGTGCTTATCAACCGGTACACAAACGTTTTTTTGTAAGTCGTACGTTCGTCATACGAGATATTGCCATGCTGCACTGTAGCCGAATTGGAATGACACGACCGGGGAGTTACATTTCATTCGCATGACACTGCCGCAAAGTAACAGCAACGATATCGCGCTTCGTGCGGTCTGTGAGTTTCCGTTGACCCATTGGAGCGGGAAGATAGAAAGAGGGCAACATCTGCATAAAAGTTATGTCGATGACCGTGAGCGTCAGTAGCCACCAACAGTCTCGAACTTCATGTTTGCCATCAATACTAATAAAATAAAGCTAAAGAACTTTATTGTTTATTTAAACGTGCTAATTTTAGGAACAACTGCTTCGATTTAAGTTTGTTTCTGTGTGAGAAGTTACGGACCATATACCAGTGTAACAATTATGTTTTGAAACTTAAATATTTTATAAAAAAGTATATCTGACATCTTTAATAGTAAGGCTTAATGTGCTCTGTCTTGAAGAAATCTCACTCTTGTTCCTTTTGGCGGTGGCGAAGATGGATATAATTGCGATGGCTGGCGCTATCTGCCATCACCAAACTATAATTATATGGTATAATAATAGTTTTCTTTTCAGCTGGTAACCTACATATTCGTGTCGCAATGCACAAATTAATATTTCATTAAAAGGGTCAGTTCATGATTTCTTGCCGAAGCGATGTTTCATTATTGTTCTGATGTCGAATTCTATTTAATTTAATTGTAATTGAGTTTATATTTTGCCTGATTTTGGTTGGCTCATGAAGCCAAGTGAATGGGAATGTTATTGGTTGTGTGTTCCTTTTCAGAGCTCTACTCCTTTTAATTTTTATTTTTCTGTTATTAAACATAAGGAATGAAGGACCACTTAAGTTGCAGCCGGGAGTCTCGGACAACTACCAGAGAAGACTTTATGCCCTCACCTTTTTACTAACCAATAACAAAAACTGAATTAATCCCATTGTTGTACTTGTATTATTTTAAGTCTGTCTTGGATTGGAATTGAATTTGGAAAGACCGATTAAATAAATGTATATGTCCCTCTTTAACCTAATAGTCTTTTTATTTTAATACAAATTGTAACACCAGGACGCTACGATCAAAGTGGGCGCAGTGACGATAATGAAACCGCAGGGCACTATTACAATACTGTATACAGTAAAGACCCTAGCACGTGTTATTCGAATAGTTAATGCAATCACCCCTTCGTGTTAAAATGAAAAGCAAAAATAGCAAGTACCTTTATGTCTATAAGCGGACATCTCTCTAACACTTTTGATATATTCCATACAATTAGGGAGCTCATTGAAAGTTTTTTGTCTGGACGCGGCGAGTTGCTTGTTCCATTCCCGTTCCACTGTCCATCTTTGGAATCCTGCTAAGAAGTATAGCTTGTACTAGGTCCATTATTTATAAAAAAACTGTTTCAGCAAACAGTTAAGCTCCAGCTCTTTTAGGGCCAGCGCTCTAACACGTGACTGGAGCTTATTTCTTAGTGGCATTATGCAGTAAAAGTTGCGCAGAAACGTAATCGACACAATGTAGCTAACGGAAACGCTACGATGGTGTTAAGACTTGAGCGGTTTCTGATTCTGTTTTTACTCCTCATAATTGAAGTCTTAAGTTTACGCGGATGTTACTCAATACAATAAAACTACTTTTAAGGATTTTATCGCAGTTTATTTCATTACTGTAAATAGTAAAAAGGCGACCGGCTGGCTCGGTTGGTAACGTGGCGGTTAGTCCGCGTGTTAGGCGAGAGGTCGCAGGTTCGAATCCCACCTAGGTCATGGATGTCTATATGTGTATTACGTGTATTTCTATAGTAAAAAATCTTAAGTATATAAGATTTCTTCAATATATAAAAATATTAAATATATTTCCGTTGTCTAGTACCAGTAACACAAGTCCTTACAGTACTTAGTACGGGACTAGGCTAACGTGGTGTGATCAGTCCACAGATGTTATATAAAAAAATGAATACGTCGACTCGGCCACCTGTGACCATGGCTTTGCAACAACCACCCCACCCCTGACTATTGGTCATGTAAAGTTTCCCACCCGTGACCATTGGAGATGTAAAGCTTCCCACCCATGATCATTGGTGATATAAAACTTGAAACGCCGGGCTAATTAAATAAACTAAAAGAGTAGTTTTACTGTCGACATATTATCTGAAACATACAATAAATCGTTACATAAAAAATCAACTACAAAATTATATTTCTGAAGTGAAAGTTGTTTATGGATGGATGGATGGATGGAGTGTTGCGTTTTTTTGTATCACGAAAAAGCGTTAGGACCGCAAAGAATGGTTAGGCTGTACGAGGGGTGATTGATAAGTATCCGAAACGACAAAAAAGCTTTAGCAATCTATTTAAAACCATTTTATTTTTCAACGTAGTTTCCTTCTACCTCGATGCACTTAAATGTTTCCTCTAACCCGTCAAGTACTCGTACTACGGCGATAATGTCTTCCTAAATTGATGAAAATCTACGGCCCCCTGACCGTTTCATGAGATTCGGGTAAAAGTAACAATTCAAACCGCAATAGGTTTGGCAACTGCAACCCTTGACGAGCGCACAGGTGCGTGCGTTATCGGGTAGAATGAAACTTTCTTTTTGGCTAAATTTGGCCGTTTCTTTCGGATTTTTCACCAAATTTCTGCAGCGAGCTTAATCCATTACAATAATCCCTCAAGCATCCCAAAAAACAGTCGCCATCACTTTGCCGGCCGACAAAACCGTTTTTGCTTTCTTCCGCGCAGGTTTTCTGCTCTCACTGCTCAGATTGTTCTTTTGTTTCAGGAGTATAATGATGTCATATAACGCCGCAAAAACTCGTTAGTATCACGCTTAAATAGTGCCAAACAGGCTTACCGCCAGAGACACTCCGCCCCGGGTCACAGCTTTCTCAGATAAGGAGCGCACGCGTAAGATTTCGTCGACGGTTTTTTTCTGAAGCCGAACTGGCTATCAGATACGCTGGTGCCCACTTGTAATAGGTGCTTACTAAAGCAACAGGTGATAACTAGTTAGAAAAGTTTTCCGACTTCGCCAACAGACATATGGGCTGAAGCGTAGAAGGAGAACCTGTCGATCTATTATGTTTTTTTATTTAGGACAAGCCTGGCCTCCTTCCAGGCAGTTGGGAATGTACCAGATTGTTAAAAAGCTGTATTTTCCTGGTTTCTAGCACAGATGCGGCTAGCACCCGGGCATGACCTGGAATTCCGTCAGGTCCAGGTGCAGTATTTCGGGATCTCAAACAAACCTATGGACAGAATTTGGTTGCTTGTTCGAATCACCGAGAAGATGGTATTAACTAACTGTGTTAAAAAGTTCGGACTTAGATTAGTTGTCAATGGGGGCATCCATGGACGTAATTCCCCAGCACAATTCTGTATGGACGTCCATAAGGGTCTTTATATGGTGCGGAATACCCACAAAAACCACCGTGAGTGACACCATTGCCACCTTTGGTGAGATGAACAGCAAATCATCAGGGCACCTCGATAGCACTTGGCTGACTTGCCACCGACGCCACCTCTACAGATGGGATTGTCCCGCACCACATGACAACCGCACCGATTTTGGGACAGTGCAATGGGGTGAGGTTCCCATCCTTGTCCCTTGCCCCGTGCACAAGAGCGCCACCACTTTCTGCTCTTTAGTCCCCTCTTTTTATAGGAGGAGTACTAAGAGCCACCACCTCCTCGGTTCAATTGTCTTCCCCCAAGGTGTCTCGGATCACCCCGGGCTACCGAGCCCCGCCGCCACGACAAGGCTCGAACCATGGTGGGGCTACCATATTTCCTCCTGCCCAGTATATTGCAACAGTACCCTTCATCTCCGTACCAGCGAGGATGGTCCGGGATGCAGTAAGGTTCTGCTACTATTGCAAGCCCTACTGACCAATCCGTAATAGTCTGTATGAGGAGATGCTGAGCAGTATTTATTATATCCATTATCTCCGAGATGATGGTGCCCGACGGTTCTTGAGCACTCGTCTGTTGAGGGACATTCGGATCATGCCGTCTAGTTCTATGTTTACTTGGAGGGCGGCATTGCTTAGCTCCAAGCCTGTAATCCGCACGAAGGCCGAAATCTATGCAGATGGGACACTTGTAGTGCTGTGCGAAGTAATGTCTTGCCATATGGCCAGTTTCCCCGCAAGAATAACAGCGGTTACTTCTGTTCACTCCATTTGGACATTTACTACCAACATGCCCCTTTTCAAGACGTCGATAGCATTGTAATGCTTCCACTCGAGCCGAGCTCCATCCTATAAGTGCTCGTGACGCTGAGGTCTGCTTGAGAGCTGCTTCTATTGGGCATCGAGCCCATACCCTCCATATCGCAATTGGTGAACGTCGGAGGCTTAGCATCCTCCGATCTTTGTAATAGGCGAGACTACCTCTTGTTGTGTAGCAGCATCGTCGAGGTATTTAATACGTAGCTCACTCATTTTTATTTTTCTAGCAATTCGCACCTCCATATCCGATAAGACGTTGCGCATCCGCATTGCTAAGATAACGGCTTTTTGTCTTTGTGTAGTACGCTTAGCTGGAGCAGTCTCCCACCTGTAATTGCTCACCTCAATCCAACATTTTGTATGCCGAGGCCTACAAGCTTGATCCTATTTTTGGCCGCTGTCATAACCTCAACATAAGTCGTGTCTGAGCCCTCTGTCAAAGTGACGGCAATGACTTCTGTTTTTGGAGGTTTAGGAACCTTTGTACGACTCCCATTACCCGTAGATTTTACAGCTTGGCGTTGTGGAGTTCTTAGAAGTTGCGGGTTAGTCACTTACGAGCCCTTTTTGGCAGCAACTGATGCCAAGTTCTGAGGTGTTTCATTAGGTAATGGAAGTGCATGCGTATTTTCACTTTCGGCCGCTAGCTGTTGTTAAGTTCCAGTGTTATTCTTCTTGTTTTTAGCTTGCATTTACATCCACGGAGTTTGCCAGTGGTAAGCTTACAGGAGTATTCTTATTCAACGGTGGCCGCTTTACTCGATCTGGAAATATTTTTTTCTCAAACTCAGCTAACTTTGTTTCCATCAGGGCTCCTACGCAAGCCTTGATAGCTTAATGTACCTTCAGTAATAGGGCACGTAGGTGCCACTATTAACGTACGTGAGGCTGTACTTATAGGTACCGTGCCTGTCGCATTTCGCCCACGAAAAGCACCAAGTTCTTCAGATAGGCTTTCCACTTCACGTTTAGGGATGTTAACTTTCCGCGTAGTTCCACATTTTCTGTTTCTAACCTAGCCACATTGTCATCCATTGTGATACGGCGTGCTAATTCCTCAGACGCGGTTATAACTTGACGTACTGCTATACGAAGACTGCGGGCAAAGCTACCTTATAAATTTTTGTAACGGTCCGCAACCTTTTCTACCGACAGCAAATTATTATTATTTTTTATTATTTTTTATATATAGGTACCCAGTTCCTTTGTTGATAGTGCCTGGAATTCGCGATATCGGTCTCTTGAAATTGGAAGATTGTTTTTAATCCTTGGCGCTGCTGAAGCTCTAATCGGATCTATAACTTCCCCCTCTTGTGGAGAATCTACTGAACGAGCCATGGAGATACACTCCGACTGAGTTCCATCGTCCAGCCTTGAATCTTCTGAGCTTCCTGGGTCCCGCTCCTCAGCTCGACCTACAGTGACATTCTTTGCCTTTCCTGGAGGCCGTCCTCGTCGAGCTACTTTCGGTACCCTAAATTTATTATTTGATGGTGATTCCGAATCTGAAGGGCCTGTTTTCCAGAGCGAGGCCACTTTTTGCGGCTATCGGATCCCCCTGTGCCTAGGATTTGGTCAACATTCTCCTGAATGGGTTCTCAGAGGATGATTCTCAGTACTTACAGAGCCTAACACTTCCTCGCGTGAGAGTGAGCCTCCTC
>JAFELO010000261.1:814221-845612 GCA_017140195.1 Eumaeus atala | reverse complement strand
CTTTGAATGTTGTGGTCTATAGCTGGATAACCCACCAGACTTGGAGTTGTGGTTATTTTTGGATAAGGTTTCCTTCCTCTACTGCCTGATTAAGTTTGAGACCGTGCTAATTCTTAAGCGTTTTGTGCCCTCTTGCACCTCCTGTCTTCTCTACTACTAGAGAGGTACTGGATTGCACCCCATGACAAACAAGGCTTGGACCTTGGGGGAGTTGTAGACTGACCATAACCAACTTATTCGAAGCAAGTCTTATGAAGGCAGGAATTTAAAATACATTAGAAAAAAATTTGCATATCTCCGCCAATCAAACAAACATCTTAAAATATCTTAGTTTAGGTCACTTAATTCACATACACTTTAAGACACATGCATTTATAAACCAAAAAGATCACGAAGGAGCGCATTCAGGTAAATTGTAAACTTGAAATGAACGAAGTAGCGAAATAAAAATTATTTTTTTAATTAAATGTCGTTTGCAGACACAGGAAAATGACGTTAATTTTTTTTTTAATTTGTGGTAAAAATGATATTAAAAACAATTTGAGCATCTCGTTGAACTGAAACTGCATTAATTCACTTGAAATTAATCCCTTTATGTTTTCTACACTAACACAATTCTCAATTGAAATGTTATAAAATTTTACTTGTTAGCTCTATACTAAAAAAACAAAAATAAAATAAATCTACGCATCTCCATCTCCGGCAGCCACAATTGTATGACACCACCGTAAACCAGTCCCTGCTTTCCCCCCCAATTCGCAGAATCTCGATTTATGACCGTGCCCCCTAAAGCCCTCAGTAGGGGCTATATCGTGTATGGTTACGCATTTATATGAAGTATATTTATAGGTTTTCCCCGTAAACAAAAGCCACTAGTATCTTTACTCATGTTAATATACTAGTAAGTAAAGTACCTATTACATTGCATCTTTAAACCATTTATTCCTTCATTTTATGTACAAAGATTAAGCCATATAATGTTAGTGAAAATTTAATCATAACATTTATTTACCTGAGAGCAAATTGTCAATGATTTCAAACTCATAACAATAATTTTGTGGCACTTATTCTGAGACAGATTTTTTTATTTGTTTTTTTTTTAAAGACGTCCGAATAAGTCCATTAGTTCATGTTTGAACAAATATTTCATGAAACTTATAAATTTATATTTACACAAGGCTAATGCTTGGACGGTAATGTCTAACTGTCAGTCCACGTCACGGAGAAGAATAATTTTCTTACGTTCCAAGTAAAACCTGCATTGCAAAGTTTTTGTGAAACTTTTTTATACACTCAGGATTTGGGGAGTGGGCTAGTGAAAACGCTATGGGAACGAGGCCAACAGAAGTTCAAAGGTAGATTTAAGTGAGGATAATAAGAGATAGTCTTACATAAAATTTAAAATTGGCCTATCCGAAGACTGCACTACAAATAACTATCTATATACATTAATTTACTATTATAACAAGATTCAAAATTTGGTACTGAACTGTAATTCTAAACGGCCATTTATTGTGAATATTTTTTTTGCAAAGTCAAATTACAAGCACGAATTTAAGTTGTTTTTTGCAAAATGCATAACTTAATATTTATGGGTAGAAAAAGTGCAACCTACTTGCATAAAAATGGCACTGCATTGCACTGCACTGCACATGTTCATGAGCAAAAGTAGTCGCCAAACGGTTCCAATGCTCCTTTGTCATGCTTTAGAAAAATGTACCGCCCTATCCCGGGGGATAATACAGGGATAAAATAAAGTATTTATTTCGCTTTACTGTACCAGTTCTATTTCACTTTACCACAAAATGAACATACGTAGCTCGTAGTGCCACTATTACATAAAATATTTTGCCATTAAAATTCTTCGTACTCATTTGGCATCAAACAAGTTTAAGCGAGTGCGAGTGACCTCTAACAAGTCGATGAAGTTTTTCGTATGACTAAGTGGTCAAATATAGAATTTGGGGCGTTGGAATATAGGAAGTAATAAGAAGACTGCATAAAACACGTTTACGACACGGGCAAATAATCGAAAGTCGACCGGGCGCGACGCACCGAGAGCCGAATCATTCCGACCGTTATAAATATGCTTTTAGGTCAGTTGGATGTAAACCAGTAATGTTCCATTAGTAATATTTCAACTAATAGACACATGGTATGGATTCGTGGCGCAACTTGGCTAGTCGATGGGCTAAGCAATGCTAATGACGTCCTGATAGAAGTGCGTTATTGCGTCTTTCATTGAAAGCCTCAGTGGTGTAGTGGTTAGTGCTATGCACACCCACTCGGGCAGTCCAGGTTCGATCCCGGCCATGTACCAATGGGTACTCTAACTTAAGTAAAAGAAAACCCGGATTCGTATATTCGAATTGGACCTAATCTAGGATTTGGCTTAGTTTCCCTTCTGGGTTACAGAGATCAGATGGCAGTCACTCTGTGTAAGAACGTGTGCCCTCGTCAAATCCCCTCGAATAGGTGCCCCCGTGTGATATAGAGACGGGATAAGGATCGGAAAAAGAAGATTGTGTATTTCATTGCTAGCTCTTGTACTTTAGGTTTCCATACTTTAAGGATAAAAACAGGACCCTCTTTACGAAGGGTCCGCTGTCTGCCTGTCCATCTGTCCGTCCATTCGCCTGTCTTCGCCAGGCCGTTACCCTTGTGCCGTGATTGCCAAGCTGTTGAAATTATCACAGGCGATGTGTTTCTGTTCCATTTCCGTGTCGTTTATTTAAAATAAGCCCCCTACAAAAAGTAGAGCCTGCAAATGAGCTGCCTCCTGATATCCACTTAATAGTTATACAAACGCGTTACCTTACTTCCCTCCTCCTCTCAAATGGGCCACTAGCAAGTGAGAGATAGTCACTTCTCAGCCGTGTTGACCCAATTCAACTACAATGCCGCATTAGAGCAATGTAGAGCCACTGTTCTACAAGTAATTACATATCCCTCCACAAGGGACACACACGACGGTCGGGGTTTATTGATGACTACCGACGTCCATAAATATCCATGTAACTACGTGGATATTTACGCAGATACGTTATCCTCCTTTGGACCTCCGCACCAACGTCCTCTTCAGAATGTCCCTTACCCATTATGAAAATTTACACGTAATAATTGTATCTGTTGCTTTTCGTTTTTCAGCTTCTATTCTACCTGCCAGCACTGCCCGCGTCGCTACCTGTCGCACACGACCGTCGTCTGACGATAGCTACGCTAGGGTGATCGAGCGTAACGCATCTGTACGACCTCGGTTTGAGAAGTTCTTTGTGCCCCTTCGTAGTCATTAAAAGCTTCCGCAGATTAAAACGGCGAGGTTGATCCGAGCGGTATAGTAAGGATGCTATAGGAATAATATCCGTGAGTGCGACGCACCATCCGATTTACAAATGCATTTAAAAGTTCAGATCAAACGCTTACCGGGAGGGGATCAAATTTGTGTTTCAAGATCATGCTACAGACAAACATCGGTAAGGTCGAAATTAAGGGAATTTATATGAGCCAGTGCTTGCTGAGAAATAAAATTTCGATGTTACTTAAAAAAAAATCGTGTTGGTATTAAATAAAAACTAAATGTCATAAGCATTGATTTACAAACATACCTTTATAAATCAATAGTCATACGTCATAACATGTTTGACAGTGTCATAATTTGTGTATTTATAATACGAGTATATACGTTTAAGCATAGTGAAGGCAGTGTGCACCGTTTAATTTAATTATAATAAAAAAAATTACTAAACATTGATTTTCTGCACATCTCCTCCATTTACGCAATCTTTTTAAAAGCCGATGGGATTTTTTACTTCACACATTAATGCATAGATTTTACATTTTACTATTGAATTTAAATATATTTATATATATTATTATTTTTGTAAGACATTAGTATTTAGTAAGTATGTATCTAAATTATTTTTGTGCATTCCGAGTAACAATAGTAATATAATAAACTATAAATAACTAACCAATAATTAACATTACAGGTATACTCGTAATTGAAACATTCAATTGTTTAATCGGATTCGTTAACTAAGTTGACTTGTTAACTTGTTAACCTGTTCTCTATAACTTAGGAGAGTAAACAAAAATGTGAAATGTGCACGTACTTCACAAAATGCGTTTAAATCCAAAGAAGGAAACAAATTTACACGGTACCCACCATCTTTGCTTGAAATAGCTGCAATCGCTTGGACTTTGGCTGCCTGTTAAGAATGTGAAGCACCTATTATGTCGATGATATTTAAGAACGGCTTACGGCAGAAAAGATACTTAAAATATCTTCATTATTAAAGAGTTGAATGCTTTAATCCTAACGACTCCATCTCTCGACTAATCGTCTTATAAAACAAGCTTATTAAAAGCTCCACTTCGCGGATATGTTTATCGATATTTTTTAAAGTTTTACCATTAACTTCAAAAACTTTAAATTTGTAAGCTTTTTATTTTTAACGGCTAGAAAATATCAACTTTTATATAAAATTTATTTTATTACTGTTTGTTCACTCACAAGTAATTTCAGTCTATTTATACATGTTAATTTCGTTTCGTTTTAAGTTTGGTATTCTTAGTATAAATGTACCACTTAAAGTTAATCAAAGAATATAATGGTCAATCTATCTATGTATTTTGAATTCGATCATTGTGCTTTAAACTTAAGTGGCGAGTAAACCACAAATTGAATTTTACAGACTTCATTCAATAGATAAGTATGGACTAGTTAATGGACACTTTAATAATAATCAGTGAAACCGGCATTAAATATACCTAACTATCACACGTAGAACGGATATGCTTAAAAATACCACTTAGGTTTTCTCCACTTTGCATTAGTAGTGTTATGAATTTTTTTTTTTTTTAAGAAAAATAATTTGGCGAATCCTCACCACGTCGCTCAATTAATGTATTGTTGAATCAGACATTCCAGAGATGATTTATCATTACGTGAGTATGTGAGAACATCATATGGAGATGAAGAATAAAAAGAAAAGAGGAAGGTCGATATACCCGAGGCGGCGGCGCTGGCGCCAACGGCCGGTTCCCATCGGTAACGGTGTAAGTCTCAGCATTAGCTCCGAGGTTAATCCTATTTTTAGTCGGAGCTTCGTGTCAACAGCGGTGTGTATAAGTTAAGACCAGACTAGTCTATATATTACAGTTACACAATTAGCTACATTTTTGTATCGTTATTTACGTTTTAATCTATTTTGTTTTGATAAGGTTTTTCTTTTATAGAATAGGAGGGGCAAACGAGAAAGCGGAGCCTTTTTACGACCACCGACGCCCATGAACATCTACATAATTATTATGCCAATGTATTGCCCTACTTCATCCCCCCGAATGGGCCACAGGCGATTCACAAACCGCTCGAAATTCGACACTGTAGATGTCAATTTACGGCGGTATTATGTGAGCGAAGGGTACCTCCCCGGACGTGCTGGCCCCATCCCGTTGTATAGGAGGGTGTAGTGTCATGCACCACGCATGGCACTCCATCCTCCTATGCAGAATGGCACTGCCTCTTCCTAAATGGTGCATCATTATAACAAGTTTCCCAAGTTGACATACTTTTGTTTTGATCCTCATTTTACTTGTAGTCTTGATATAGCCTGTAGAGTATACTATACTAACAGCGTGTCGCGGTTTCTCCTGCGCAATCCGCGGATTCCGTTCCTAATGATCTTAGCGTGACAGTACACAAGCTATAGCCTTCGTCGATAAATGGACTATATAACACTGCAAGGACGTTTCAAATCGAACCAGTTGATTCTGGTATTTGCAATGTCCTCGATTTTATATGTTTAGCCAAAGGTAGCAGTGACCTCGTCCATCTGTAACGCTTCATGTGAGGTATGGCTAACTGTAACAGCGGTATACTATTGCAGCATTACCGACTCGGCCTGGCAAGTGCATGACGTGAGAGATCGGATCACATAATACGGACGGGGTAATCACATGACAGTACATCCTCCTATGCAAAGGAATTGGGCCGGCACGACCGGGGAGGAGGTCCTCTCGCTCACATAATACCGCTGTAATGTGACATCTTTAGTGTCGCGTTTCGTACGGTTAGTGAGTAGCCGGTGTCCCGATGGGGATGGGAAAGGAGGGCAACGTATCGCCATAGTAATTATGGGGATGTCTATAGACGTCGGTAGTCGTAAGAAGGCTCCGATTACACGTTTGCCCCCTTATTCTATAAAATTTTAAAAAATCAATGCATCTACATGCGTCTACTGTTGGGATCCTTGTACACTGTATTCTCTTTATGGTGCGTGCGACTAGTGCATGCGATTTAGGAAGTCACCAAAAAGGCTCCAACTACTAGCGTGCCTATTCTATGAAGAAAAAACAAGTTCATGTAACACATCCATAGTAGACGGCAATCAGGACGTTGCCGCAAATCCATTTGGAGAAAAAAACATTTTCTCGAAAAAAAGTTGAGATAAAACTTTGTATAACCGACATAATATTATGTCTGAAAGGGCTTGTGCGATAGATATGAAAATAACTCGTCAGCTTCATAATAAATTTGACGACAGTTTATAATAAATTTGACGAGTTTAAAGGCGTCAGTTGTCACCAGAAGGATCCGATTACTCCATCGGCACCCCACGATATAAAAAAATACTAGTGTGCTTTAAACCGCAAGATTGAAGAAACAATTTGTCATTACTTAACTATTTTTCATGCACTGACTATAAGAGGAAGAGAAAAAGAGAATATGTGCTCGCAACTATCTCTCTCTTACAGTAATACACGAAATGTATCCCGCTTGAACTTTTCGCTTATAACACCACCAGCAAAGCCCAGCAGTTACACCCGTGTAAGCCGTATGTTCGTAATGGTTGTAACGTCTCTCATAAGTAAAGCTATCATTCACAAAAAAATTTAGTCTTTCAAATTAGCGCGTTCAAACAAACAAATATAAACCTCTTCACTTCTTTCTCAGACCTGAACTTATGCTGTGGAAGCGAAAAGAAACCCAATACAGCTTCAACGGATAGCTACGAGTGCTCGTTTGGCAACGAGACAAGATTTGGGGTCGACCACCGACCCCATATGAGAGTGTTTGTAAGAAAAACACAAAACATTTAATTGATCTATTATTATCATGGCAAGAAAACTCTTCAGGTTTATTATATTAGTGTAACTTACACTAACTAACTGTAGCACAGTTCTATTGACCTAGTACTGACCCAGTCTCTTCTAAGGATATTATTTAGTTTTTTTTACTTAGAAGTTTTTTTCAACCATTTCATTATAAATAAGTATACCTCATTTGTAATGAGGGTGAACGGCAAACATTGTTTTGCGTTGATCAAAAACCCCTTATCATTTAGAGGTATGGAAAGTAGATAATATTCGGTTCACAGACCTACCAAACATGCGTATAAAATTTGGTAAAAATCGGTAAAGCCGTTTCGGCGGAGTAACATAACTAGCACCGTCACTTCAATTTCATATTAAAAAATAATAAAACCACGTTACACCGACATAATTTTTTTTCCTTTCGAGTATAAAAAAAACTTATTACTTTTACTATTGTTATGTCGATAGGTTAAAATAAGCTTACATAAAAAAACAACAACACATCATCGGCTTACACCTGCGCACAATAAACAGTCCTACATTTTCCGTCTCGCGTTTCACTTGCCCCGTATAAATTCAAATATGTACATACTTACAAACATTGTATGTATACCGAAAAAAGACGTCCGACGTATCAAGTGTAAGAAGGTACCCGTGGAGATCAGAAATCAGATCACAATGGTACCACCAACTTTGAAACGCCTAAATGAGAATTTTCCTTCCAATAACACTTTGGAGCGACCCGGGAATCGATCCTTGGACATAAGCTGTGGTTTATTATGCTAACCGTTAGCACATCGAGTTAGTCGTATTAAATTTATACAAGATAAGTAATGTGCAAATTTTAATAATCTCTTATAAAAAAAATTGTAGTAGAATCATATTACATTTTTTTTTTTCATCTATGTAAAACTATTTTTGTTTGTCTGTTTGAACGCGCAAATCGCAGGAACCACTGGCCCGAATTGAAAAACTATCTTCCTGTTAAATAGTTCATTTAACGAGGATATATGCTGTATACCATGACGCTACGATTAATAGGACAAAAGTAACGCAGATAAAACCGCGGGATGATACTAGTCTTTAATAACACATCACAAAAATTGGCATTTTGCAATTGCTAATTGTTTATATAATAACATTGAAAGGTGGACTACCTTTCAATGTTATTATATAAATAATTAGCACATCAAAAATCGAACACCACTCTTTTGCTTTTTTATACTTCTATTCTTATGCTTACAATAAAATTACAATAACAAAAGTGTCAAATTTATTCTCTTGCTAGAACCAGTTCCCGCGGAACAAGTTCTTACGTTACCTACTACTGGCCTGAGCTAATGAGCTGCGACTATGTAAAGTATATGCACACACATACACAGTATTGTGTTAATGTACCGAGCAATGACAAGAGGTAGTGCCATGCTGTATTGCAGTCCAATTGTGCCGGCACGACCGGGAGGTACGCGCTGTCGCGCTCCGTGCGGTTTGTAAGTAACTGGTGGTCGCTGTGGAAGAGGGAAGGAAGATAACGAAGTTGCATAACAATTGTGCGTATGTTTGAAATGTGGATGGGCATAGGTAGTCATCAAAAGGCCTCATATGCGTATTCTGTCTACCCGACAGGATCGGATCAGATAAAGATCTCCCGTGCCGGATTCAGGATGTACCAGAGATTTCTGTTCTCCGATACAACCTAAACTCGCCACGTATGTGGTGTGGTTGGATTCGTTATGATAACGCGAATGACAACGTACATTAAAAATATTTTTAAGCAGTTGGATTTTTTGTTTTTCAATTTAACATTATGCCAGCACGTATCTAATGGACATGTTCAAACCTGTTTTTATCTACTTTAAACTAGTTTTTTGTGTAACAGCATAAGAGCACTTTTACAATCACAGGCATCATAATAACAAAGCAACAGAATTGTGTAAATTAAGAATTTAAAATTAATTACATAGAAAATAAATTAAATTTAACAAAATGATCGAACACGACTTGAAAACACCGTACTAAAAGTTAACAATAAACCAAATTAGTTTCCTATTAATAATGTAATTTATTTATAATGTTAAATAAATTTCAAATAAAAGTGCTTGAAGTAATTGATGGGATACAACGGGTTTCTCTGTTCCTGCTACACCACACCAACCATGGTGCAGAATACACCAATGGCACCAAGAAGATAAAACCAAAAAGAATTTTAAAAAATTACGACACATTAGGACTGATTTACACAGGAACTGACTCTGAATTCGAGACAAGTCGGCGCTGACCTGAAAAAAAATTGCCCACCGAAAGCAGCATGTAAAGAAATAACCAAGTCTCAATGGATACGCTGGTTGCTCACTAAAAACAGCAATCTCTGAAACCACGAAATCGATGTTATTCAAACCAATATTCATTTGAAGTTTTACTGCGTCGTATGGTCCCATTTTTTCATTTTTCCCCTCCGTAGCCCAAAGGATTATGTGGGAAGTGAGGACACAATTATTGCCACTATAGATTCGAATATTGCACAAAGTGTTAGCAAGATCAAGGAACTTTTATGGAGACCTCTCAATGTGATTTCAAAGTCTATCCAAAGACATCCAGCACTAGCTGTAGCTATTCTATTCCCTTTCAATTTTTCATTCCTCAGTTGCATGTTATAAGGAGTAATCGTTTTAATCTTGTGGTTGTGGTTCTGGAAATACATCTATGTACCAAATTTAAAAAAAAACCAGCGGTACCAATTGATTCCGAGTGGAACGTCTGTGTCATGTTTGGACGGACACGTACGAAGGAGCAAGCAATGCAGTAAGGGTTCCGTTCTTTACCATATGGCTACGGAAAACCCAAAAACGAATGAAATCTCTAACAAGACGAAGCCAAGTCTAAGGTTCTCTACTGCAATTTCTGTATTGATACAGTTAGACTTTGTGTGACTGTGGCTGTTGAACGCCATGTATACATATGTTCTCGTCGTCGACACGTCAACAGCCAGTCATAAACGGTGTCAGCGCTAATTTGTGTATTTCAGTCGTTTGAAGTCGGTGTCCACGGCGGCCACCGACCTTGTGGGCTACTATGTATTTATTCTAGATTATACCCATAAACATCCGCATAATAGTTATGCAGATGCGTTGTCCTCCTTCCCTCCTCCCTTCGAAAGGGACAACGGCTACTTATAAACGGCTCGAAACGCGACAGCAAAGCTGTCACTTTATGACGGCACAATGTGCATTTGCTCTAGGGCAGAAGAGAACCTCGTCAACATCATAGGCCTACCTATAGATTTCTCTTTAACAAGTGGTCCACCCCAGCTTCACTTTGTCTCCTTACCAAATTGTACACCTCGGGAATTGTTCTTCTTATTGGGGATAACCGCATCAAAATCCGTTTAGTAGATTTTGAGAAAATCGGTGGCATACACGCATACAACTTTTGGGGAGTTTCTTGTATAACATGCATTGAAGTCTCGAATCACAATACTCACATAATACCACCTTAAAGTAGCATCTTCAGTGTCACGTTTCGTGGGCCATTAGGGGGGGGGGGGCGAAGGAGGGCAACACATCGGCATAGTAGTTATGTGTCCCTCTATTCTATAGATTAAAATAGAGCACATTTTGCGATCTGATTAATTGTTCGTTCCATTAAGAGTTACTACACAAAGAGGAAGATGAAACGTGTTTAAACAGGTTTCATGCAACGCGTCACGTGCAGCTCGTAATTACAATATTTAAAGGTTTTTCCAATTAATTCGTCGCAATAATGACTATCGTTTAGCTTTATAAGGCTGATAACAAAATGTTTATTACATACTAATAGTTCCTCGCGGTTACACAGGCGCAATTACCGCCCTGTTAATTTAACACTTCTGATGTATGATATTAGTGTTGATTGTAGACAAAGACAAGAGAAGTTTGTGCTAGTATCAAAGAAGATTGTGACAGTATGCAATACACACACGACACAAGTCAAACCTCATCAAAGTCCGGGGTAATCATCTCATAAACTACGGGACCGGTTTTAATGAAATTTTGCATAGAAATGTAACATTCAAAATTTACATATTACATTAATTTATTGTATAGTGTAGGTAAGTATAGGTGTAGATTTTTTATAGTATAGGGGGACATATGAGCAATCAGAGCCCTTCTACGACTACCGACGCCCATGAACATCCGCACAACATACTATGCCGATGCGTTGCCCTCCTTTCCACCCCCCACCCCCCTTGGGCCACCGGCTAGTCGCAAACCGCATGAAACGCGATACCATATATGTCACTTTACGGCTGTGTCAAGTCATCGAGAGGTACCCCGGACGTGACGGCCTCATTCAGCTGCAGTGAAGCATGAACACTATCTCTTACAAAAGTATTTATAATTACATGCATCTATGTATACATTGGTATATGTAAATTCTAATGTATATATTGTCGTATATAAGTATTATGTCAGCCACGCCGACACGTGACCGGGTATTTTGTTTACACAGCGAATAAAATGTAGAATTTTTCATAATGTTTTCCTCCAGTACACCTCTAAAAACATTGACCAAATCGAGTCCACGTGGAAATTATACACTTTTTTTTGTGCACCAAACCATTCGTATGGTAGTAAAAGAGTAGTGACATGCTGCATTGCAGTGGAATTGGCCCGCACGACCGTGGAGGTACCTCTTGCTCACACGTTATCCACGTAAGGTGACCTTGCCATGTTGCATTGGTGCATAAATTGGCCAACATGGCCGGGGAGATTCCCGCGGAAGGAAGCGCAGCTGCACAATAAATATGCGTATAGGCACTGATGCTATGTTGTCACGTCGCGCGTTTTGTGAGTAGCTGGTGGCCCATTAGAGGGGAGGAGGCAAGACACAACGCATCTGCGTGACAATAATGTCGATATCGATAGACATTGACAGTCGTCAGAAGGCTCGGATTTTTCATTTGCTTCCCCTGCCCTATGAAAACAAACTAGAGACCGTAGGGCCGTCCACGCTCATACACTCATGTTAATTACCCCACCCCCACACCCTCACCCCTCCACGTGCCCGTCTACGCGTATTATTCTTGTGGAATTCGACGAAACTGGAATTCAATGTCGAATCTAAGTCCGACGTCAAGGTGAAGAATGTTTACTCTTATTATTGATTATTAAAATACCTAGAGATCAAATATATTACAAGAATATACTTAAACCGGACTTTATATGCAAGGATCAGAGCTAAAACTAATTAAACAACTCATAATCGTTAGCTAATGTCCTAAGAACTTTAAAAACGTGTACTCGTGAATAGGTAATCTTGGTTTAGACTTGAAATTGGATTCACTTATACTAAATAATTCGTTGCAGTAGCCGGTCCGGGATGGCTGCGAGTAGCGGGAGATCGGTCGCCTTGGCGTTCATTGAGAGAGGCCTACGTCGAGTAGTGGAGTGATAAGGGCTGATAATGATGATGATGAAGAAACAATTCATTCGGCTATCCATATGTTAGGTCCTTATTTTTTTATTTCATTAAAATGTTTAGCAAGTGGTAGTGCCATGCAGCGGCATTATGCCGGTGCGACCGGGGAGGTACCTCTCGCTCTTGTGGTACCGGCGTAAAGTGACAGGCTCACTATCGCGTTTCGTGCGGCTTGTGAGTTTCGTTTGCATAACTTTTATGCGGATGTTGAAGGGCATCGGTAGTTATTAAAAGGCTCCGACTGCTCGTTTGTCGCCCTATCACACTAAAAGGAAGTTTATCACAATAAAAATGTGCTTTACACAAAATCTAGTTATTTTAATAATTTAGAATTGAATAGAAATAAGTAAGTATATTTCATAATATTCCTCACAGTCCCGCAATAAAGATAAGGCCAACATTTCTTATATAAGCGCCACGTAGAAAAACAGATTGCAGATAAGACAGGAAGGTTCTAGAATTGGCGCAGTAGTGTAGGTCGACCATTCAACATATATGAAGGACTAGGCATATATATCAGCAAGTGGACCGATAGGGCCTTACAGAGTCCAGGGTTTAAACGCCAAGGTTTGATCTCGCATTTTTTAAGAATGTTTTCTGCGTATTTTAAGAATGTAATCTAATATAATACAGCAAGAAAGCAATTAAACAAAATATAGTAAATACTTACAAGGCACCAAGGGGGCTGCACTTCGTACCCCTCCGAAGTAAGACTAATAAGCAGGTGGAGCGGGCGTTCCAGTGCACGAAGCAAGGGGCTTGGATGTGAACCTCGACTCATTGCACTATCATAAAGTTTACACATCATGAAAGGCGGCATTGGTGCAACAAAAGAGTTACATTGTCATGCACCGTGAGCCCGACACGCCGCAGGACTCCACCCAGGCCCGTTAAGGCCTCATAAATATGTTTCCCTGCGACACCTAAAGAAGTTAGACACTATAAAATGTATATATGAACTACTTTAATATAATTATACTACTGCCCCTATTTTTGTTATCTTTTTCAAGTCTTTTACTCTTTGTATGCGCTGTAATTGTTGTTTATAATTGTTGTTTTAAATTATAACATTTTTTTGTTACAAGCAAGAAAAGATTATTATAAGATACGTCGTCATTTATACAGGTATACAATTTTTATTCGTATTTTATGAAATATACAATAATTATTTCATCATTGTCATTCGAATGCAGTCATTTGCCTACAATGGGTGTTCAACATGATCCTCAAGACTGCAGCAGTTCCAGATCAATCATCGTAAAACGAGGAAAGAATGTGTGCAAAACATCTGCATGTATATTAAAAAATATTCTGGCTCAAATTCTGATGCAAACGCTAAGTGGAGTATCTGCTATTAAATAGTTGAAGCGCGCGACGCCTATTTTCGTAATAATTTGTACCGCTTTTCTCTACTTCTTTAAATTGTCGTCCACAAGAAATTAAAATATTTCAAAATGTGTAGACATTTTCATAATATTTGAAATCAATGTAGATGAATCTAACTTACACTAATTAGACTAGTGAAAAAGGAAAAACGGCGACAGCAGGCAATAATGCTTAACAACTTAATTAAACTATATTGACGTGACAGGGTAGAGGGACAAAAGGAAGTAACTTGAAAAAAAATAATTAAAGAATCGCCGTCCCCGCAGGAACACGACGCATGGGGACAAATAAATGGAATATACTATAATTAGAATTGAGCCTTTTTACGCTATGTTTTGAGGCATTAGGAAACGGATTGTAAAAGCACCATGTGTATTGCAGCCGAGTCAGGTTGGCACGAACGGGGTGGTACCTCTCGCTCAAATGATACCACCGTAAAGTGACAGCTATGCTATCGCGTAACGTGCGGTTCGTGAGTAGTCGGTGCCCAGTAAGTGAACAAGAGGGGAACGCATCTGCATGACAATAATGTGGATGTCTTTCAACGCCTGTAATCAGAAATAGGCTCAATGAACTTTCGCCCCCTTTCCTATAAAAAAAGATGATGCCATCTACATGGATGGCATCATAGTAGGCTGTTAGGGTCTGAGTGTCCCTTCACCTAACGTTAACAAGAGGCATTGACGATGAGAGGCAATGCGATGCAGCACTGCATTTGCAATTAGAAATTGTTTCGTTCGTTACTTGCATCCCATGCCGAGGACTTCACTCGCACCTATTTAAGCGTAAATGAAAGCGCTTAATGTAATGACGGAAACCTTATTTACTATCGTTTTAGATAAAAAGGATTAAAGTCACAAAGCTGTAAGTGGTGGAATAACAACTTTAGTATATTACGTCGAGAATCGTGAAGGGCTAAACGCAAACTTTCAAAAACTTGCAAAGCGGGCCATGACCTAACAGACAATACCAATCAAGTTTCACTTACAGAATTCCGGACGACTAGACCACGTTATCGTGCCGCTGTCTTGTTAGTAAAAAGTAATTCGTTAAAAAACCATGCGAAAAGGATATGAGGACCACTGATGCCCCTTTCCTCTCTACCCTAAAAATAAATTGCATCTACATTTGTGATTTAGAAGATACGTCTAAAGCCTACCTCGATGCATGACACCGGACGACATGCCAGACTCGGACACCGACTACCTTTGAGAAATTGGAATACTGGCATTAAACCCGCTTATACACCAGCATCTGACTTACCCACTCTAAATTAATTAGTTAATATTGTCAATTTACTAACGATAAAAATCCTGATGCGGAGATAATATATCTAATTTAATTATCAACGAAGCCAGTAAGGCCGCAGGTTACTCTCTCTTAATTTTGTTTATCGGGTGTATCTCTGAAAGTACCTTTCCAAAAATTTGGCTTTATGGTAGTGTAAAAAAGTACTTCAACCAGTCCAGAAACCACCATACAAACCAAAATCATAACGTCCTATAACTTTACTTCCCACTTTAGGTAAATTGTTAGAAAGGCTCACTGTGAGTAGAATTATCCCAGGAGGGGTCACACATCGTAACCAACAATACAGTTTTACTGTAGCGCGATCTACGGTAGATGCAGCCATCTCAGCCAGGATAACAGTGGACCTGTCAGATGCTAATTATGGGTGTATTTGATAACGCCTGGTGGACAATGCTACTTTTCAAATTAAAGAACAGGGGATATTACGCGAATATTTTTCCCTTGACACGTTCCAACTTCATGCACGGCACAACAAAACTGTGACTCGGTTAGTTTTCATACACGAAAAGTTTGAATCGAGGCTGCCCACAGGGTTCTTGTGGAATATAGGATTTGATTATTTGTTTTCTTTACCACTCCACAAATTATTGTTATATATACATTAATAGGATTCGCGAATGACGCCCTTTTTTAGTTCAGATGAAATCAAACATGTGTCTTAATGGAATATCGAAATGGTTAAAGACAAATCGTTTAGAACTTGCACCGCACAAAACCTTTCAATTTTCTTAAAAAAGGCTCTTTACAATCAAGTCGATGTATTAAATTTAAGTGTGTCCTTCGAACGCAAGGAAACCCTTACACATTTAGGTTTAATAATAGAAAACAAATTTAACTTTTTAGAACACATCATACAGATAGGAGAAAGGGCTAAGCGTAATTTCTACACTTTGAACAACATTTCAAGCTCAAAATGGGGCCTGTTGAGACCTAAAATTACTACATAACGCAGCCTCAGTGGCATGTGTTACGCCTCTCCAGTTTGGGTGAATAGGGCTACGATAGGTGCGGTGCGTCGAAAATTACGACAGTCAGAGGCTATTATTATTATTTTTTAGTTACTTCCGTTTATGCTGGAGTAATACCAGTTGACCTTGAAATACAACGCCGTGTCCATGTATTAACCCCTCTAGAAACCTCTACAGCCAAGTTACCAAGCTCTTTAGCCCCTACAGGTGTTACCACTCAAAACTTACTCCGTGAAGTGCAAGCACGATCGATTAACACAAAAGCAGGATACCATCTATATCATTTTTCCCCTGTACACGGGAACGATTGTCCAAAAACTGGTTAGAATTAGATCATTGCATTGCACAGACACGTGTCACGGCAATTTTAGAAATAAACTATTTAGTTTCAAACTGTTTGCTTCACCTCTTTGAGACTGCTTAGTCGAGATTGAGAAATATAAACAAACCGCACATCACATACTGGGGGGTCGTCTTTGATCCGGGAAGCCAATTGAACCGAGGAGGTGGCGGCTCTTTGAGACTAAAAAAGGGGGACTAAACCTTCTTCTAAGATGAGTGGACAAAAGAGCAAAAGGTAACGGCGTCTTGCGCACAGGACAAGGGGGCGAGGATGGGAACCCATTGCACATTCCCAAAGTCGGTGAGGTTGTTCTGTGGTGCGGGACATATGTGGAGATAGCGTCAGTCCTTCTTCGGTCTTCGGGGGCTGACCAGCCGTTGCGGTGCCCTGATAATTTCTTGTTCCGGAGCACCTCACCAAAGGCGCCACGTATAACATCCGTGGCGGCTTTTGTGGGTATTTGGCACACTAATGTGCCGCGAGCCCCACACACTACAGGGCCCCACCCAGGGTCGGTGAAGGCGCGTAAATGCGTTTCCACGCGTCAACAAAAAAGGGTCGTCTTTGGCAGAAGAAGCGAAATGTAATGCTTAACAATATTCGAAATGTTACAGGAGCAATTTCCTACCTGATCTTGCCATAAATATTGTACAACACAACAACAAGAACACATCTTCACCCCAGCTCCCTAATGGGGTAGGCAGAGAGAACGGAATGCCGTACATCACGATCCTACAAACCTACCTTATCTCCTCCACATTCATTACTCTCTTCATACAGACCCGCCGGTTGCGAAGACTCTTGGCACCACCTTCGGACAATACCCAATCATTCTAATCATGGTATATCAGTATGTAGGTAATGGTATATCAGGATGTAGGCACAGAGGAAGACCTAGGTCTTCCTCTGTGCCTACATCCTACCACATTCGCATTTTATATATGCTTTGTTAATGTTTCACCTGCCATTCTTTCTACATGCCCAAACCAACGGAGCACATCCTTTCTGATTTTTACACCGACACTTTCTTTCATACCTAAGCGCTCTCTCACTTCATTATTGCGAACACAGTCGGCGAGGGTTATGTCTTATATTTTCCGCAACAGACCTCATCTCAACCGCGTTTATTCTACTCTTATGCACTTTCTGTCATACCCAATACCCTGTCTCACTTCCAAACAATAACGTTAGGATGGGCACCCTGGTCTAAGATTGTGTTTTAAGCAATTTCCCTGACGTTCCACACAGAGTGTATGCAACCCTTGACAATTGCATAGGTGCGTTGTTGTGGTGGAATAAACTTTATTTTTTGTTGAATGAGGATTTCTTTGGATTTCTTCACAATTTTATTACAGCAAGCGTGCATAATACTCTCCATTAATTGTTTTACCTTTTTGCAAATAATCTACTAAAATAATCCCTCCAGCATCCCAAAAAAACCGTCGCCGTTAAAGTGATGGCAACCGTTTTTGCTTTCTTCAAAAGCTTTTTCAAATGTTGGTGCAAAATGTTAAAAACGCGCTCAGAGGAAATGCTTACCATCTCTGCCATCTGCCCCGAATTGAAGTGCCGGTCATTCAAAACGATTTCTTGAATCTTTTTGATCTGGTCCGAATTCGTGACTTCATTTAGACGGCCAGACCTGTTCCCGTCTTCGTAGCTCTGTCTCCCACGCAAAAAATCAGTTACCCAGGTTTGAATTATACTCAATGCAGGAGAATACCTAAAACACTATCTAGCTTGACTTTTCCCTTTTAAAACGTAAAATTATATCACCGTACGAATTTCGTTTCTTTCCATTGTTGAGAAAATTTACGTCAGAGGAAGCTCTTTGTCCCACACAATTTCTATCAGTTTGAATAAATTGAAATTTGGCGTTCTATTTTCGAAAGATGATAGAATGTAACAAATTTTGCATGCTTATCTTTTTTTTTTATTCCGTCGTTTTGGCCCGTTCTCAATGAGGCCTCGTATGTCTTTATGAGGGAATATTGTATTAGCCACAAGGAGATATCTTTCCACTCATAAATTTACGATGTTCTTACCAGCATCATTAGCTCTACTATCATCATTCAGACCTAACACGGCGTCAAAACCTAGCCGCTTAGTCCAAACCATTCCATTAAAATCACCACACACAATAACACTTTCATTAGCATTTACCAAGTTCTAAACATCCCTTACAGAATCCCTAAACTTTTCTAGGTCATTGGTTAACAACGAGCTTACTCGTGGCATATAATAAACCACAAAAATTCTACTGCTTTTCTCTTCACTTTTATTTTTCTTTCAAATTTGGATGTAAAATGAAGATGAAGGATTATAATGATATCTATCATTAGTACCGGAAGCCATTCCATAATAAGTATCGGAAGCTCCTGTGTCCCGTCTGTACTTGGGTAAGTCGGTAGGTTACTCGCCGTTTCCTCCTCAACCAAACCTCGAAGGCCGGCAAAATTGCTTCGACGACTCTTTTACGTGCATAAAGCTCTTCTCAGAGCCGAGCACGTCCCGCCTTTAACGCCCTGCAGTGCTCCTGTTGTTTGATCGCGTTTGGGAGAGAATCTTCATGACCTTGGTGGGTTGCGCGAACTCTACAGTGTACTCTGGCATCCATTTCTGCCAAAATATCTAGGGGTGTAATATTGCCGCCGCCTCGAAAGATATGGTGCGACAGCACCGTACTATGCGAATGGCTATTCTTGGCTGTAAGCTATAAAGCTTTGTTCGACAGCGTCGCACGCCTGTGTGTCTGTGAAACCAGAAACTCCATAGACAGCCATCGATCAGACAATACCCGCATAGAGACGTCGAACTTCTTCACCTGGTCCCCCGAGATTTGGCAGCAGTCTATGCATGGTACCTACTACCTTCTCGATCCGGGGGACAAGGCGACTAAAGTGCTCCTCAAAACCCCAGCGACTATCGAGAGTAAGTCCAAGGTACTTCATGTAACGGCTGACCTGTACCACCGATTCACCTACCTGGATACTCAAACTGGGGGTTCCCTATTCCCAGGTTGATTGTGGAAAAATAGTGCTTCGCATTTGTGATGTGCTATTTGTGACCCTAATTAGCCTATTTTGCCAATTACTGCCTCTACCCCATGCTAGGCAATTTCTTTGGCTCCCTCGAAATTAGTACCAACGGCAAGCACGAGAGTATCGTTAGCAAAACAGATGATGCTGCAGCCAGTGGGAAGTTCGATTCGCAGGACAGCGTCGTAAGCGAGATTTCACAAAAGTGGGCCCCATACTGACCCTTGTGGAACCCCGCAATAAATGTTCCTTCACATGCATTCACCATTGCGGCCTACGTACGTTATGTACGTATTTCGCAGATAATCTCCTATAATAGCACGAAAAATCAAAATGAGCCAGCGTATCTGCGATAGCCTCCCAGGGAAGGGTGTTAAATGCGTTCACGATGTCAAGACTCACTGCTAATGCTACTCCACCCCTGCTTACAGCCTGCTCAGACACAGAGCGGACTCGCATAATAGCATCTATCGTCGAGCACCCTCCTCGAAAACCAAATTGATTGCTTGACAACTCAGGAACCACGCGTGACAGATAGTCATAATTTAGACGACTTGCAAGAATTAAATTTTATAACACGATTTGCAAGAATACGCTAAAAAAGCTTACCAATGTCGTCAAGAAGACTTACTGGCCGATAAGCAGATGGAGAATCGGCGGGCCTGTTATTCTTCTTCAGAAGAACGAATCTTGCCTCTTTCCATACTATGGAAAATTGTCCTGCTTGAAGGCATCTGCCAAATATATGAATTAGCCTTTTCCCAAGGATTTCCGATGGAAAGACCCAGAATCGCCTAGGAATACCATCAGGGCTAGGTGCAGTGTTTCGCATTTGAAGCTACAAACTACTAGTTCTAGTCCTGGCTTAGAAACATGCATGTCTTCGGACCACATTATTGTCGGAAGAATCGTGCAGCATGGTCGAACAGTAAAAAGTATATCTACAACCCTTTGCAGAAGATGCGGTTCTAAGGTCTCAGTTAAAGGACGTAGTTTACCTAATGCCAAGGTAAGGGCGACCCCAAGGGTCCCTGTCAGGTCCCTCCAAGAGTTCACTCCAGAATCGAGATTTAGCTTAGGAGATCGCTGATTGAAGTGACATTGTATCTACTCGAAACCCTCGGTAGGCATCAGCTATTTCTAGTGCCCGCCTTCTCCTGATCCTGGCAAAGAGACGGCGCGCCCGTAGGCAGGTTTCTCGAAGCTGTGCTATTTCATAGGTCGGGATCTGGGCATTGCAACGTCACACACAGCCCCCATTTCTTCTGTCAGCAGAGAGGCTTCATCGTTAGCGCTGGATATATCTTCCTGACCCTTGTTCGACCAAGTCACGATATTTGTAGCATCTTCAAAAAGATCTCTGTTGAGCCCTTTAAGGGACCAACGTCTTGGTGGGTGCCTCTCTCGAGCGAAACCGGATCTATCAGAACGCTGAATCTCCATGCCAAGGAATATGTAGCGTTAATCGGATAGGCTTACTATCTCTTCGGCTACGCGCCAACCTGCTATCAAATGATTTCCCCATACGTTTGCCCACGTAAGGTCTACAATCGATTCGCCCTGCCAGCGTATTCAAGTGCTCTCTGACCCGCGATTGATAAGCGGAAGATCGTGCGCAGCCGTCCACTCCAGCAATGTACGCCCTCAAGGACTATTTCTGGAGCTACCCCATGCCCTGGCGTGGGCGCTAAAGTCGCCTAGGATGATCAGTGGGCTAGACTGGTATCTGCAAATACAGAGTGCTAGGCAATCTAATATTCTTCATAAGATGCCAATGGTCGATTGGGTGAAACATAACAACCTATAATTGCCAACGGACCACAGGCTACAGCCACGAATCCCTGTCCACGTTGGAGTATAGAACAATTAGGAACATCTCTTCAACCTATCCAATACACAGAGCTACCTTAGAATCTTCGGATCCAAACCAGCGAGGGTGGTCCGGAACACAATATGGTTCCGCTACGGTCGCAAGACCAACTGACCTTTCACGTTCGCCTGAATTACCTTTAATAGCAAGAATTTGAGCTTCCATAGCTTCCGGCGGGCTAGATCCCGGTACGGGACCAGATGCCGCAACTGTCCACTGGATACTGGGCAAAGGTGCCTGTTTTCCTTTTCCCCTGCTGTTTGGAGGGTTACACCATTTCGTGCCTAGCCTATGCTCGTATTTGGAAAAATGAACTACAAAAGTCTAGGGTTGTCAGAAATCGTGCATCCCTAAGGCTGTGTAAAATTTCAGAAATATAAGGTAAACTATAGGCATCTTTTTTAGTCACAGCATTCAACTTTCTACTGTCCAGACAAAGACTTTTTATCTTTAACTACTAAAACCACTGGGGAACTCCATTCGCTCTGATAAGGCACAATAACATCAATCCCTAAAATTTTATCCACATCATCCAGAAGGATTCTTTGTTTTCCAGGAGACAATCTGTAATAACGTTGCCGAATAGGTACTGCGTCTCCTGTGTTCATGAAATGTATGCAAGCGAGTCTGCACACACTCAAAGTTCCTACAAGCACTCCTCATTTGGTCAATCGTTGTAATTTCAGATGATGCTAAAATACAGGCATAACAAGGCAAGAATATGTCCAATTTAAATTTTTCTTCAGGTGGGGAAGTTAACTTGTTAAACAAACCATCCATAACCGCTAAATAAATCAGAATTGGCTCGTTCTCACACTGTGTACTTTTATGAATTTCTGTTAAAAGTTTGTAATCAAAATTTGGTTCATGAAAATCTCTTTCTAAATACTCAAGCACTACGCTCCATTCTAATACTCCAGCACACACACTACGATACTACAACAATGCACCTCCTACGGAAATTTGTAACGCTAAAGATAAAATTTTTGCATCTCCAATTTTATATATAGCACAATGCCCTGAAGGGCGTTGAATAAAAGTTCTCACATGAGTAGTGTCATCGGATTTAATTTTACTAATATCCCCTAAACTATTATGCTCACAGTGAACAACTCAGTTGAACCGGCTGATATTGATGAACCATCATTAGTTGGTGTTTATCATGATGACGTTAGAAGAGGTGGCTTGCAAGACAACTTAAGTTTACTAAGAATTCCACTAAAATTATGAAATTGTTCCATTCATCCTTCATAAATATCTTTTTTATTTTTATCTCCTTAACCATTTAAATCCAATCTATTTAAAAGGTGGTATAATTGAGCTAACAAATTCTCAGCCTTCATGAAGTTGGAAGGGTTATGCGTTGACTCTAAAATAGTTTTAATTTTACACAATGTGTCACTATATCCATTCAAATCTTCTAAAATATCTAAGGCAATGACTAAAATATCTTCATATGGAAGTGAAGCTGATACTGGTGTTCTTTGTTTACCGGAGAGCTGCGTAACTTCCAGCTGGTGTTTCATTACTAACTAATATTTCATACTCTAATTCAGCCTTAGGCAAGGCAAATTTAATAGGGATAGGATTTTTAAATTGAATAGGGAGGGAATAGGCAAGGCAATGTAACATGATATGATTCTCTTGCCAACACCTACACAAGAAAATGTTATACCAAAAAATGGAGTAATACACTAATACACTTTATATAAATGATAAGTCAACTTATCATATTATATATATTTAACAACTAAATTTGTGTTACAAAAACACTTAAATACTGTAGAGAAGAATTACTAATAACAAGACTCAAAGCAAAACTCCTAATTAAATATTGAAAAATTAACAATCTAATATTACAAAATAATATTTATCAAGTAATTGTTCAAATAATTTCAAAGTGGTATTCCTATTATTCGAAAATATTAATTTTATGACAAGTTAACCTTTTAAAACAGTTTATAACTTCAATATAGACTTGGTTTGATAATAATGCAACCTTAAATTATTATATCAGTATCTAAGTACACAATGTGATAAGTATCAAAGTTAAAACCTACCTACCTTCAATTTTCTGTCAATAAAAATGTATCTTTAAATTCTTAATTATACTATAATAATTTCAACACTATATTGGTTGTGAATGTGTGAAAGACATTAACTTATGTTAAGATCAAACATGAGACGTTTAATATAGAAAACTAATTACTGGTTGCAACTGAAGACAATTATTTAAGGTGTACAATACAATTTTTATTTTATTATAAATTATTTACGTTGGGCGCCAATTGTTATCCTTTTTAATTATATATAAGGAATTACGAAGAATAGGGAGTATTAGAGGTTTAGTTAGACTTTTAAATTTATTCATACGATTATGGTCTTTCCACATTCACAATCCAGGACAGATTTAAAATAGTACAAGAACAACAATGGAATTAATACTGTTTTCAATTAGGATTAGTAAAAAGTGAGGATATCAAAGATGACAGATATACTTTTTTATAAAAAGTTCAAGTAGCAAAATATAATTGCTACAATGTGACCCGATGGCAGAGTTATGGTGTCTTCACCTTGTACTTCACATAACCGCAGAACGAGCCATCGGATTTTTCCCAGTTCCACGTCCAGCTCAACTAAGTGGTTAGCTAGTCGAAGCGTTGGTCCGTTAGCGATCTGTAGCCCGGAGATTACTAGTACCCATTGTTCCACCGTTACCGTGGCCGCTATCGTGGCCAGGACTAGTGGAATTATCGGGAACTAGAGCCGAATTCTGCTGTTGTCGTCTATTAAAGGTAAGTGCTCATAATTGCCACGCTGAGCAGGCGAATTAGCAATCGCAGATTAGGTTTCAGACCGGAGCTTCCTGTCGCTGATCCGATGGATGGTACCACCATCACACGGCGCGACCGCTGTCCTGTGCTCCCGTCTACTTCACTGTCACTATGAAGCAGACGGGACACCAAACAATCAGGTCGCTGAAGCCTCCTAGATCCTAAGAGTCCATTGCCCTTTGACGGCTTTTACGTCACCCTGGGCTTGGATTGAGACTTGGCTTGGATTGAGGATCTTTGGCCGCCCCCACATAGCAGACTGGTCGTTTACCCCCTTATATTTAGAAAATGGAAATGAAAATAGTACCTTCACAGTACTTACCACACAAAACATGTTAGTTCACACCTCATGTTGCGGCCTTGTTTTCGCGCTTGCGGTAAAGAGCCCCTCGGGATATCGAATACTTATCTGGTCACACTCTGGCAAACAGGGTTCACATATCCTCACAATGATTCGTGCCTTGTCAAGGCGGTGGGGCTCAGTAGCCTGGGATGAACCCAGACAAAGACAGTTTAATTGAGAGGACTGCTCATTATACCCCTCTTGTAAGAGGAGGGGTCTGAAGAGCAGGAAGAGAAGGCGCTTTTGCGTACGAGGCAAGGGGCTATGATAGGAACCTCACCCCATTGCACTGTACCAAAAGTTGGTTGGGTTGTCACGTGGTGGTCTGGCACTAGCCGTCGAGGTGCCCCGATGAATTGTGGTTCAGGGCCGACTCACCAGAGCCGGCAATGATGGCACTCGCTGTAGTTTTCGATTGTATTCGGCACGATATTCGGCCGCATGCTCCTCACACCTCTGGGCTCAACTCAGGGCCAGCGAAGGCGCGTCAATGCTTTTCCCCGCATTAACAAAAGAGACGCTTCATGCAAATGTATACCAGTTGAGCTTTAGTTGCCTAGTGCCCAGTGCCTAGCGGTGCCGTCTTAAAACGATCGTAATACAGCGTATAAAGATACCTAGAATGATCATAATGTAAGCCAAACGGACATATTTATCCATACTAACAATATAAAGCTGTGGAGATTGTTTGTGTGTTTGAAGGCACTTTCTTAATTTTTCTGTGTTGTATAGTCCATTCATCGAGGAAAGCCCTAGGCTACATACTATGACACTATGACTAACGTGACCGTCGTTACGCGGATGAAACCGCGGAGTGATACTAGTAAAATATACTAGATAAAAAACTACTGAGTAGGGAGTAAAGGCGCAGTTTTGACATTCCTTTACACACGTAATCTCTTACGATAAACACTGCTACAAATGTAATTGGTGCCACAGATAATTATAACATTAGGCGGCGTCTACTTAGCACAGATGTAATATAGTGGCACCGTCGTATGCGTGCCTCACGTGCGTACGTTATCGTCTGACCCATGGTCTGATACAACCTTCATTTTTTTTTCAATAACAGACAGTTGTTTTTGACACCATAACGTCTTGTATGTATACACAATAAGGGTAGTTGCACGCACGAAAGAGTATGCCGTCATAGTAAAGTTTCGCATGTTAGGCATGTTCCGAAAGGGCGAAGCCTCCATGCGAGAGAACATAATATGACGTCTTTTTTACTGCACCGAGTGTTGCGTTTAGATCAACTAAAGAACCGATATATTATATCGTTCATTAATCGACTTAAAGGCAGGCAAGCTTTATACGTACTTATAACAGGTGGATGAACAGGAAGTCGGAGCCACTTGGTGACTATACTGCGCCCATAAACATCCTTCTAAACTGCGTTATGCAGACATATTTTCCTCCATCCTTCTAATGGCACATCGAAAGCATCAGACGGATACGCCCGAGAGCGAAAGGTCCGTATCAGAGTGGGCATACCTACGTTCTGGGCTAACCCCAGAGCCTCGGGATGCAGGGTTTATCAAACTGGTAATTACAAGTCATTACTAATTAAGTAATTCATTATCAAGTAGCATCAACCCAGGAACCCACTCACTAAATGTCCCCCACATCGGTCAACGCCAATTTAGTTTTCTTGTATCTAGTCTTGTCTTGTCTTTGCTCTGAATAGAACCTTCAAATTCTCCGATTTTTGTAGCGATCAGTGTCTTAGGAACCCCAACATCAATGGTGCAGTAATGTTAAAATGCCTAAAATGAGGGTGTGGTAGATCGTCTCAAGGAAAAAAATATTAGTGTGTGAGTTATGTTACAGGCGGTCCCGAACAGGCAGAGTGGTTTTGGGGACTTTGTTGTACAATATGTATAGGTTGGCATTGAATTTGTTAAAATGTATTGAGTCCGTATTACATAATCACTATATCCTGAGGATCAGTATTTGCAATCTTAACAAATACAATCGAGAGCTATTTCAGTTAAATTTACCTCTTGTTCGGAATTCTGGCACTAATCGGTAAAAGAACACGGAAAGAGCGCCGCCTCCCTTTTTTTGTTTGCCCCTTCTTCTTATAGGAGATGTACAAAGACCGGCTCCTCCTCCTGCTGTTCAGTCCCCTCTTCTTATTAGACGGATACAAAGGGCAGCCCCCTCCTCGGTTCAAATTGCTTAGCCCAACGTATCTCGATGTTGAACCATAACCGGGAGTATAAATCGTACCTGCGTTATAAACAATAGTGAATGAGAATAAGAAACATCGTTCCTCATATTATGATTAATAAAATAACATAAATGACGTCAATGTAATTTATGTTAATCGTAATTCAAAAGCGATTAAGTCGATCGAACGCGGCTTATAGTCAGGTTGTTCGCGGCATAACTTTCGATCATTTAAACATTTAAATATGTAATAGGTACATCACACAGAATCTCATTAGTCCCCACCATGGTTCAAGCCTTGTGGTGGCGGAGGGGCTAGCCTGAGGTGATCCGAGACACCTTGGGCAAAGCCAATTGAACCGAGAAGATGGATGGTCTTTGTACCCCTGTTATAAGACGAGGGGCCAAATTGCAAAAGGAGGCGGCGCATTTGCGCACGGGGCAAGTGGCAAGGATGGGAACCTCACCCTATTGCACTGTCCCAGTATTGTTGTGTTGTCTTGTAGTGCGGAATAATCCCATCTGTGGAGGTGGCGACGGTTCCTTAGGGGGCTGACGAGCCGTGAAGTGAGGCCATTGAAGGCGCGTAAATGCGTTTCCCCGAGTCACAAAAGGGACCTCATTGGTCAACAGTAGAACTTGGTTTTAATTAAATTTGCCGTTTGTTTTTTATAATATATAGTATATGAACGGCGGCCCATGGGCGTCAGTAGTCGGTACTCGACCTTTAAGGGTACAAAGAATATCCCCTCGCTTTCATTGGCTTCGCCCCAGGCTACTGAGCCTCGCTGCCATGACAAGACTTGACCTTGGTGGGGAAGTGTGAGATCAATAAAATAGCTTGTTTTCCTTTTCTTTGTATGTATACTATATCAATACGAAAGATTGTTATTTTTTCACGCAAAAATACGCTGCAAGACGAATGTCGTTAAAATATAGCACGTGTAGTAACTATAAATAAAAATAAGTAAAAATTTTGAATAACATAAAAAAAAGATTATAATAAAACTACTTTTACGGATTTTGCAGCAACCATGGTCACGGGTGGACTGAGATGACAGATGTCCTGATTTACCATGTTTTTAAAAGTACCCGAAAAAGCATTATAAAAAGTACCAGTGAACTCATTAAAAGACACTCCGAATCATGGAGTCTGGATGTTAAAAACCTAATCCCTTCGTGTGCAAAACCGCTGAAACTGTATGGGCTGCCGAAAATACACAAGACTGGTGCTCCACTACATCCAATAGGGAGCCAAATTGATTCACCAACTTATAAATTGGTTCAACATGTGGCGAAAGTCCTATCACCACTTTTTCGACTCACTAAAGCATTTACAAGGGATTCATACCACTTTGTCGAAGAGATACAACGACTACATCTCTGTGGCAATGAAATTATGGTCAGTTTTGATGTACAATCCCTATTTACATGCTTACCAATAGAGGAGTGCATATCAACAGTAACTGGAATATGCTGAGCTATTAAATAAAACATTGCCTCACATCTGGCTATATGGTGTGGAATCATCATTTCTACAAACAAGTAGACAGAGTAGCGATGAGTTCGCCAGTATACGAACGAAGTCGAACTTCACCTATGACACCAAGGTTCACAAAAGGTATGTTGATGATACTTTCACAATTTCACCTAATGATAAAGTAACCATATAACCATATTCCTTAACCATCTAAATAGTATAAATTCCAAAATAAAATTTATTGGAGTTAGAGGCAAATAATTCTTTAGCTTTCTTAGATGTTTTGATCATCCGTAATCCCAACAACACATTCAGTCATACAGTGTATAGAAATGTGATTGTGGCTGTGGACTCTCCTATATAGGGCAAACTAAAAGATCTATAAAAACTCGCTTTAAATAACATATGGCCGATATGAAACACTGATGTGTTACAAAATCTGCTGCTGAGCATGCTGAAGTTGGCCCCTGCCATTACATTACATTTGGTAAAGCGCAAATTCTCACTAGGGAACACCGATTCCTTCCAAGGATGATCCGTGAGGCTAATGAAATTAAAAAACATCCAAATTTCAGTAGAAAAGGTGGCTGGCTTCTTCCCTCTGCTTGGGATCCAGTGGTGAACATAATCAAATCAAAAAGTAAACATAACGCCTCAAGACAGCAAGATATAATAAGTACTGTTTGCGTTAATCGGAACAACTAAAATTGTAATTCGTCGGGTACTTTTAAAACCTTGGTACATCAGGACATCTGTCATCTCAGTCCACCCGTGACCATGATTGCTGTAAAGCTTCTGAAACGTCAGGCTACATAAATAATTTAATAAACCGCTATAAAATCCGTAAAAATAGTTTTATTGTAATGACTAACACTCGCGTAAACTTAATACATCAATATAAAAAAGGGAATTATTCCTTTGGGATTTGACGTGTGCTAAACCAAACCGTCGCTTGGAAGCATTAACCTCAGTCAACATTTAATTGTGACAGTCATTAAATCGGTTCAAGACCTTACTTAGCTTGAAAATCTCGGACACGTCGCTGGCAACTGGCCTCGTATCTCCTTCTAACGGTAGTACATGCAGTTTCATTCATCCGCTATATAATTAAGAATGAAACCCAATTTCTGCCATGATAACATCTTGTAAATCGATAATGCTAGCTACATACACGAAAAAGTATGACGTCGTAGTAATGTCGAGTACCTATGGACGGAGCCTGGGTGCGAGAGAACATAAAGCGGTGTTTCTTTTATTTCAACAGGTAATATTTCCATAGATCGATTTCATATGACCATAGTTATATCGTCTGTAAACCGTCTTACAGACAACCGAAGTTTTAGAGTACAAGGGGGAAAACGAGCCGTAGGAGCCCTTGATGGCCACTGATGCCTATAGACATCTACGATTATGTTATGCAATGTTACCCTCTTTCATACTCCACTCCAATGGGCCAGAGATAACGCTGCGACGTAACAATTGTTTTATTATACGATAAAGTGATGATTATATAATTATAATATCGAGTACTATTATTATATACGTCTAAGAAATGACACACAACGGACATATAATAGAGATCCGAAGATCAGACAAGCTGACTGGAATCGTTTCACATGTAGCCAATGAATCCCATTGTACATACATTGTAGCCATTCAGTGTGATGACCCCACTGCATCACAATAAAAACTCAATACAAAGATGACATGCCACCGGAATAAGAGCACTTAACTCCTCATACACCGGCATCGGTATACGTTGGAAGGAAATGTTCCTTCCTTCATCAAGACGCTGAATTCACGGAAGCTAACGTACATTAATTGATACTAGTGATCGTCCAGCGATATTCTATCACAATTGTAAAGTGAAACCGTTTAGTAAAAAAATAATTAAAGTCAAATTATTGTGTTCGACAGTTGACACTTTCATTATAATGCATGTACGATACAAGTCTTAGTATTTGTACCGGTTTATTTAAGTAATCACTTAATGGATGTTATAATAAAATATTAGCTTTCTACACATTTTCCCCTTATAATATTCAACCGTACCAAGTTTCAAGTTCCTCCATTCGCGCAATGCTTTCAAAATGAGATGGGTTTTTTTTTTCTTCATGTATTATATGTTATATAGATTATCTGTGTGAGTAAAAGATGTGAGTAAAACTACGTGCACTAATCGGTATGTTTAACGGCTTTTTTATAGAATAGGGGCAAACGAGTCATCGGAGCCATTTTTACGAGTAACGACGCGACAAACATCCACATAATTACTATGCTGATATATACTATGCTGAAACGTGCCATGTGTCCTGTGTCAAGTGAGCGAGAGGTACCTCCCCGGTCGTGCCGGCTCAATTCCTTGGCATAGGAGGATGTAGTGTCATGCACCATGCATGGCACTACCTCCTCCTATGCAGCACGGCACTACCCCTTACTAAAATGATTAAGATGTCTCACGTTAGAGCTAAAAGTTATACAATAAATCAATCATAGTGTTGCGCAATTCATCCTTGCACAGCACGGCACTACCCCTTACTAAAATGATTAAGATGTCTCACGTTAGAGCTAAAAGTTATACAATAAATCAATGATAGTGTTGCGCAATTCATCTTTGCTAGTAAGTATTGTGACACAATAGCGCTTCAGGACGATTTTCGGTCTCAATGGACACCGGTCAAGGACAAATCAAGTAGTTGACGATAGTAGAGGCATTTGAATATGTGCGACCGTAAATGACCGTGACTGCTGAGAGGTGTCCATAGAAATATTATAACAAACTGTTATAAAACAGTGTTCCTGGAAGTAACAAAATTGTGCAGTAGTAATTTATTTTTGATTTAAAAAATATGATAAAGTGTTCAGCCAGCGAGTTTTAAAAATATGGTAATTTGTCAAAGAAGTACTCTCTTAAATATGATACATTGTTGAGCCCTTACTTTTGAAAATTAAGAATGATAAATTGTTTATGCAGTACCACAGATATAACCATATTTACAGGTTAGGTATTGATATTCAGTACTCGACTTTGATTCCGAATATATTATAGACAGATAGGTATGTGTTTTAGTTTGACCTAATTTCCTTTCAAATT
>JAFELO010000261.1:789525-814206 GCA_017140195.1 Eumaeus atala | reverse complement strand
TGTTATGCGATATCCATATTTTCCGAAAATAAAGACACAAAATTTGGTACAGTTTACACATAAACACATAAGTACAATACATAAGCAATAGTTTCCTTTTTTTAATTTTTATTAGTTATCTTCCAAGGCCTTAAAAATATACAATCCAGTATAAGTCACGTCCTATGTATGTTTTTATATGTGCGTTAGAAATAAGATAGTGTATGGCTCGTATTTACAGTGTTTATTAAAAGCAGTCTCAACCAAGCAGTCTTACAATTATTTGCAAAGTTTATAACTTATATCCTACGTAAAGCAGAAAATAATTCAATGTAATATAATTAAGACAGGCTTCGGCTAATATAAACGAAGGCATATTAATTTTTAAAAAACCTTTAAGTTTCATAAAGCAAAAACAAGTGGATTGAAACTTATATAAGATTTTTTTTTGCGTTTTACACTTAGGATGCAATTTAGACACATTCTAGCTGCAGAACAATTATCACGCCGAACAAAGACAAACAACTTAACTTCGTCAAAAACTTGGTTTGATGCTTAAACTAATAGTCTCGAGTTATGAAGAGGACAAAGCTAAGTTCACTTGAAAAGCTCTGACGCAAAATTAATAGTGTTAATGGGGCTTTGAAGAACACAAGCATTGGCGAACAAGTCATTGGCGCCGCACAAGCGCCGTCCGTTCATATAAACGCAAAGAGTGCGCGCGCGTCGCTCAGTGGAAGAAGGCTAGCGCTCGACCCGCGTCGTACTTTGCAACGCGCTCTGCGCACGCGCATCCCTGCCTTGCGCCAGTACCGCGACTTACATTCTTAGGACTAAAATCATGTTTTTTTCATTGTAACAATTTGATCGTCGCCAAGACGTAATCACAGACTCAGTTGTTTTATTATTTGTTCTATCTTGCTTCGAAAAAAAGTAAAAGGTTAAAACAATCAAAATGGTAAGCGGAAACAAAAATCCAGAAGATCCAATAAAAATACCACCAAAAAATCGTGACAAGAAAACGAACAATTACAAACGGGCCAATATAATTTCAAAAACATGGTTCATGTGGATGATGCCAACATTCTGGAGGGGTTACAAGAGGGACCTCTACGACTCCGACCTCACCAAACCGAAAGACAACCATCTCTCTGACAAACTTGGCGACCGATTGGAAAAGTGAGTATAAATACAGTATTTGTTAAACCTTTTCGATGACGCGTTTGCTTCTAAATGTCAACGGAAACTCCTGCTAATCTTTGTTATTGGGCTAACCAGTTGAGTTTACAGACCATTCATAAGCTAGTATGGAAACAATTTGATTCCATTGAACTATAACCGTCTCGGTTTGAAGTAGTTGAGATGTTTAAAACATGAATGCTGAAACTAAAATATTTACGTTTCAGGCAGCACGTGATACACGACTGCATAATTACTTCACATGTATTCTTCGCAAAATTTATGTCGAAAAGTAGTAAAATATATAGCTAAAATTAATAAACAATTATCTATTTTAATTAATCTAACTTGTATGCAACGGAGCGTATGGTCAAAAACGAAGTCTTAAATTTTGTAATTTAATGTACAAACGACTGTAAATAAAATATTTAAAGAAACATAGATAGCCCTTTCCTTGCAGTTGGATATCTAAAAAATGCAAACGATTAAATATTAAGCTATATATGACGGTACACTAGAAATTTCTCTGAATGTAATGGTCTTGGTAAAGAAATAAGTTTTCGAAGCAAGGAGTTTGGTATGGTTGTTGATTTTGTTATGTCGCTGTTCACGCAAGCGCGACGATTTTATTAACATGCACAAATGTGTATAAATATTCACTACCAACACGGATTTATATTTTAAGATGTAAAAACTTCTTAATAATAAAAGTTCTCATATTATGTCGGGATTATATGCAGTACTTGAAATTTGGTGGAACCTTTGAAGATACTATATGTGACACAAAAGTACTTAAAATATAAGTAATCGAATTAAAAATTATAAAAAAAATGTATGTGTCGTTTTTTTAATCTTTATATATTTTTAAATAAAAAAATAGGTCTAACACATATCTGGATGTCAATTATTGAAAACATGCGGACTTTTTTCTTTGTTTCCCAAAGTGCAAAATTGGTACATGATGAAAGCAAATAATTATTATCTTCGGCGAGCTTTAGACTATCAAATACAAGAAGAATTAGAAAAACTTGTTTATTGATTCCATAAAAGGTATCAATATTCATCAGTAGGGAGTAGAAGGTCGGACAATGATTATGATGATGATGTAGACAATGACGATGATAATACACACCTATGTAGGTTAAAGCTATTGACGTCTCCATTAGGCCTATATGTTGATCTTAAGTTTCAGGAATAATTAGTAACTTGAGAAAATAAGATCGGGCGCTTACATGATTTAAATTTAAAAAAACTGTGTAATATTAGCCTTCATTTTAGTTAATTGTGTTTTTTTACTTCCTGTACATTAATAATGTTTAATGGCAAGATATTATGAATAGTTGAAGAAGTGGAAAAATTAAAATTTGATTATTAATTTATTATATAAAAACTTCTTCCTAGCTATAGTGTTTTCTATATTTACATTGAGTCTACGTTCTTTCACCAGAACAAAAACACAAAAATAAGTAATGAAATTAGGTCTCAGAATTTATCAGAGCTCTAAGAAAATTTCTTGTACTTTAAAACTTATGTAGTTGAAAATGAAACAGGTGGTAGATTACCACCGCCCTTAAACTTCTTCAAAACTAGAGTTCATGTATGCTCCATGCAGGCCATATGTTCATTTTCAATCATTTCAACATAATTGATGTTATAATGCGTTATAAATTGAATAGTCACGTTGTTAGAGTAGTCATTAATTAGTTAGTCTTAAATATATATTCATAAATTTTAATTATTCTTATAAAAACATTGTTCTCTTATTTAAACATCTGTTCAAACAAATATTGTTAGAATATTCTGAGGTAATGATTATAATTTCATAGCACTTCGTTAAATATCATCAATAATCAATCTTTACCCGTACTCCTCTGTGACGTTATATCGTCACGTCCCCAGCCGTGCCACCCCGTTCCGGCAGCAATATAGCATGGACTTCCTCTTAACATAAACTACGGTGGTCATGACGTAACTACTGATCTATGATCTGAACTATTAATGTTGTACGGTACACACTCTTATTTACAACCAAAATAGCAGCCCAGTTTCGCCCGCGTACTCCACCCACAAAAGCCCACCCTGAACCCTAAAAGCAACCTACCTGCAAATTTCAAGATTTCGTGATTAATCAATAGGTGATATTTCGCTTTTATGTAGAAAATTAGGTTATTATTTTGAAAAATACTTTGTGATAAGTATAATGTATAATCACAGATAGCGTGATCAAATGGAAACAAAAGAATTACCTCACAAGAGGCAAATGTCCAGCCCTTGAAGTCACTATTACTGCATTCGTAAGACATTTTCGTAATCATGTGGGAGGGGGAGAGTTGTGTAACGTCACGCTTAGTAATAAAGGGGGGGAGAAATATATAAAGAAGAAAGGTTTCTGATAATTGTAATAAACATTCCAAAAAATGCCTCAGCCAGTGAACCTGGACTCCTAGAGTTAGGGGGAGCCTAAGGCACACAAACACACACATAACTGCGGCGCCGCTTTTGTGGCAGCCATTTTGACTTAAACAAAGCATCTACTTGTACGAAGTATCAAGAAATTCCGGAAGGGCTCAAACACAGTATTTTGCGATTAACTTATCAATGATAAGCTCACAAAGCTTTAAAGAATACAAAAACTTTCGTCTGAGGCATTTGGAATGAACATGTTTAAGTAATATGATAAAAAATCTGATAACAATTTTCGTAAGTACAGTCTGTCTATACCATACATCAGTCACCTTTTGGCATTTGATAATTCGTCCTTCGGCGTATTAGTATGTCTTCGATTACGGACTTTGAAGCAAGCAAAAAAGCAAACGTTATAAAATTTAATATTTTACAACTCTTGTTAAAAAAATCTGAAATACACCAATACGATGGATTTATTCTTAAATGAAAATTTGAAAGGAAGAGTAAATTACTATAAATACTTTAATCCTATATTTCACTGTGAATTAAATATCTTCAAATTCAAATAAAAAAAAATCATCCAAAAAGGGTACGGACACTTTTAAGGTTTTCATATCTTATTGATTGATTTTTGGGTTTATGCTCAGTCTTATCTCTTACTCATATTACCTCAAAGATAAGAAAAATACATTATTTTCTTCATCAGTTAAAATTTGAAGTTGCTTTGCATATTCCACTTTAGTAATAGTGGTGTAGTGTTTTAGGCAAACAAAACCAATAAAATTATCTTGAACCCTGGTAAATTTCATTAGTCTTATCCACTTTGTACAAGATCATAACTCGAGAGCTATGGACGTAGACAAGATTATTTTTAATTTTCCCACCTTATTTTTAATTTTTATAACAAATAGAATAAATACTTTTGAAAGTATTCACTATTGACAAGTGTTAATTGATGGATAAAATATATATAGAGAAGTAAAAATACCTTGACGGATTCGATCGTTCTGTCCTTGGTTTAACTCCAAGGAGTGAATAATAGTCCATCAAGGTAAAGTAAATATGTCGAGTGATTATAAATTAATTTGATAAATAGGCCATATATATAGTATAGTGGTACCCCTGTGTTCGTGTCGGGTCGGGAACCCGGGCAGCTTAGACACGATGTCGTGGGGATTGTTCAAAGACAGTCGGGCAGTCCCCTAGGAGAAGTTTGGCCCTCTCGCCGAGGCCAGACTGTACGCTGGGGGGATCCTGTTACCTGCAGATTCGTGACCCCCCAATTATAGCTGCTGAAAACAGGCAGGGCTAGGGTTTGTATTGCTCCCCCGATTGCTCAGTTCGACTAACGGTCTAGGGCCCCAACGGGTTCTTGGATATCATCCGAAAATGGATTCCACTGCGTAAACAAAAATAATAAGCAAAAAAGAAGTAACAGACACTGCCTTATGCATGGTCTTCTCGTAATTGGGTGAGGAGGGACGGGGCCCCCCGTGCCCCTGGATATTATTCGTAAATGGATTCCCCTGCGTCAACAAAAATAATAAGCAAAAGAAAAATAACAGGAAATGCCTTAAGCATTGTATTCTCGTAATTGGATGAGGAGGGCTGTGCAACCCATAAGTTTATTTGCAGTAAAATGTCTTCTTAATTTGAATCTGATTTGCCATAAGGATGTAGTCCAGCCAAGCGTATATACATTTTTTCAAATACTTCTGATCCCTAGATTATTGCTAAACTTTTTAGAAGGAGGTAGTGGCATGCATTGGGCCGGCACGACCGGTGGGGTACCTCTTGCTCACATGCAATCGCCGTATAGTGACCGCGATTCTGTTGCATTTCGTGCGGTTTACAACTACTCAGTGGCCCAAGGGAAGGGACGGGGAAAGGAGAGTAACGCATCGGCATGACAACAATAACGCGGATGTTTATGAGGGACGCTAGTGTGTCACAGTGCTTCGATTTCTCGTTACCCCTGTACTATCATAAACTGCTGCTAGCAGTCCAAGGACCGAGCCTTTCATCACTAAAATAAAAAAAAAACCGATAAAGTAAGACAACACACACAACTTAATCTACGTATTTAGTTAGCTACTCTATACCACTAGGATTTGACAACTAAAATTAGCAGCGTAATTTTATTGATACTTGTAAATTATTATACAACTATTAAGTGAGCACATTCCAGACAAGTAAAAACTAGACCGAATTCCCCCGCCTCCTGTCTATTTATATCAGGCTAAGATTACCAGCTTGCGTACATTTACCTCTCCGTGCGAGCTTTTTACCTCATAAACTTTCATAGTATTCTATGTGAACTTTAAATAGCTCGCTCATTAGTTGGGAACTGGTCTGAGCCAGGCATTCTATCCCTCAGGGTCTGCGGTACCACTATACATTTATCCTATAATCTATAGAACCGTACATTTGCGCGCATTGCTAGTTTCTTTTTTTTTAGTCTCGCATTTGCACTTTTTATTTCACCCGTGGAGTGAACATGCTAACCATAACTTTATGCATAAAACTGGTATTACCTTTTTTTACAATCCGTTTTATTTTAAATGACGTGAACTGCGAACACTGGAATTATACAATTCGCGTTCCATAATTTAAAATTTAGAATTTGGTTCTAAATTTAAGAAACAGCATGGACATTCAATTTAAAAAAAATAATTAGGACATTATAATAATATGTTTATGCATAATGCATAGGCATAAACATAAGGCAGTTAAAAATCATTTATTCAAGGCTTTGTTGTGCATTAAATGTCAAGGCAACTGTAAATCAGGTTCACATTAAATACAAACATCTTAACCTGTGGAAACGTAGGCAAAAAATGATTTCTCGTTCTAGGAAAAACCAGGCTCAAGGAAATCATACATTCTAAATATCAGCACACCATTGAAGGAAAATTATTGTAAACAATCCACTGAGTATGTTATTTATTTTTTGCGAACTGTTAACAGCGTTATGCCCCTGCAGAATAAAGGCGATTTTATTAAGAAACGCGCGTTACGTATGTCAACATGGCATCATCTGTTTTTCTTAAATATTAACAAGCGTTTGTCACATTCAGACGCGTAAATCGTTTCATTGCAACTGTATTGTAAGCAGATCTCACTGGAATTTATGTGTTAATAACAAATAATTGTCATTTTAAACATGTTGATGTTAGCCTCATCTATTTCTATAGATAGACGTATGTTTATAGGCTTTTAACAAATACTTTATAGGCTTTTAACAAATATACTTTACTAGATTGAGGTCTTATATCATATGTTGTATTATTTCTTCCATTAGGACATATACAGGATGAATTTTAAATTAATGATCATTTCCTACTTTAAATTGTCATTAGTGCAAATTTCCGCTTTTGAATCATAACACGAGGGTAGAAAGATATCTTAATTTAATGGCCCTCGAGAAGGAGAAAGAAATATATTTCTTCCCTTATTATAAGAACGGAGGAAAATGATTTACTCCAAATATAGTTAGATCTTGTCGCGATACATATGTAGCTGTAATAACGTGAGGAACAATTAGTAATCCTCACTTATCATTGACAATTATTCAGAGTTGACATATCATAATAGCGAATAAAATCTTTCACATTTTTAAGGAAACGCTCATTATCATCATTATCACCCCTTATCCATTACTGGACATAGGGCTCTCTCAATGAACGCCAAGACGACCGATCTCCTGCTACTCGGATAAATTTTCCGGACTGGCTACTGCAGGGAGATCGTCTTCCCACCTCTTGAACGGTAGACCAACAAACACTTCGTTTTCCTAAACACGGCCCCCACAGCGAAAAAATATTTAAACGTCTATCTTTTAAACAAACAAAACTACACAATAACATTAAACGCCTAGTTTCTGTCGAGTATATTCTCCAATATGATAATTTAACATACTCGTATGTACACTTAATAGCTATATCTTGTACGTTGAACACACACTGGTGTCTAGTTGTTTCACACTGGTGTCTAGTTTTCCTTGTATATTAATTCACTCATTCCCTTGTTTGTTAACTAGCTTGTGCGTGCGGTAAGAGATCCCGTTTTTTGAAGAGAAAACTTTAGCGGTATTAGATAGGGAAAAATATTAGTGTTCGTTAATTGAGTCCGCGTCAGCAGCATGCCATGTGTAGCACACGTAGCAGCACGTAGCTCGTGGCAGCTACGAGCTGCCACGTGCGCTACGTGTAGTATTTGAAGTTTTTATGTTTTCATTTCTTCCATTTTTTCTGCATGTTGCCTTTTTATATAAATGTTGCGTTTAATTTTAACTGAGCGATATATTTGATTTGACCCAATCGCACTAGAAATCGAAGCGAAAATTTTGTTACGAATAAAAATTACATAAATTCTATATACACACGTTTTCCAACCGTTTCTATTATAGATGCTCTTTGTGTAATCCAAACATGCAAATAGTTCTCAAAAATTAAATAAAATCCTCTACGCAAAGAAGTATTTAAATAAGTAACCATACGTGAGGTAATTAACATTTTGTACGATTTCCGATATGTACATATCTCATATAATTTAGATTACTAATTAATTTTGCAATTAAAATACTTTAACATTACCAGTTAAAGAAACAATGTTGAATGCGTTTTAAAGTTCTTTTAGTCAGACGTAGTGCCATACTACATTGCAGCGGAATTGGGCCGTTACCTGTCGCTCACTTGATACCGCCGTAAAGAGGCATCTACGGTGTCGCGTTTCGTGCGGTTTGTGAGTATCCAGTGGCCCATTGGGGAGGTGACAAGGAGGGCAATGCTTCGACATAGTAATTATGCTGATGTTCATGGGCGTCGGTAGTCGTAGAAGGGCACCGAATTGTTTTAGTCCCCCTATGCTATAAAAAAAATATTATTGCATTTTTTTTAAAATTGTAACAATTCTATTTGACAACAGCTATTTCATAAAGTAATGCTGCCTTAAAGTACTTCCTAAAATAACAGTAGATACCAAAATGTTTGTATCTATTAAAAAAATAACTAATTTAAAAGTGTATCTATAAACAAAAAGGATTTCAAATGTCAAGATTATCCTGCTTTTATTCTAATTGTCGCAGTAATTTTTTAAACAGCTCGTGGACTGTTGTACTTTAAAACAAGCTGGTCAAGTGGGTAATTCTTATATATCACATCTCGTTAGGTATAATGCCATTACAATTCAACAGTTATACCATTTTATTCGTCTTAATAAACTTGTTTATTTGCCAGTTCTCTTTTAGAGCTATTCCGAAAACAAAATCGCTTTCGCTTTAATATGCATATTCAATATTGCTTTTGATTCAATTAAACAGGGAGCCTCCTTGTTTTCGTTCTGAAATCGTTCATTCGTTTTCCAATATGAGCCAGATGGCGCCAAACTAAATCAGCATACTCACGGTGAAAATAGAAAAATATTCATTTTTTTATTTAACAATAGTATTAAAAAGTATAAAATAATGATGAAATATGTAATAAGGCAATGAAAAATTTTGAAATGTTTTTTTAAGAAATTAGGAGATGACTAGCTACATTTTTTAGAAATGATATTATTCGTGTATTTTTTTCTTATTAATAGGCAAGAATAGCGCTGTTGCGTTTTTAAATTATATAGTTGTGTTTATATATTTTTATAAAATGAACAAAATTATTACTTTTGTTCAGTTTCTAAAAATACAATCCTTTCGAGTCACCTGGAGTTGGGTAGATGCCATTTTCCATGAGAAAACAAAAAAAAAGCGACATCAAGGGACATAATTACAAGATAATTTTCATTGAGTTACATTGTCAATTTGTTGACAAGTAGAATACTTAGCGCAGTACCGAATGACGCACTTATATCCGAACAGATAGAACACGACACATTGCGATAGCTTATTTTATATTTAAATGTTTACCCCTAAGGCCACGATAATTAAGTGCAGTTGGAACATTAGTACAATTCGTATTGGACAGATCAATCTAAATTTGCTGCGTCGTTCGTACCGTTAATGTGTTTGGAATTTGTTTAGCACTTTATTATCACACTATCAGATCTCCGCAGCTTTACTCGCGTAACTTCGGTCCTATTCGTTGTAGATTCGTATAGTCTATAACCGTCCTCGTGAACTTACTTATCATAGACAACATATTTTTTTTTCATATCCGGCTTGTATTTCCAGGGATTAGGACTAGTAGAGGTAGTACAGTTTAGTAAGATACGGTCCCGCATTGCAGCGGAATTGGGCCTGCACGACCAGTGAGGTACCTCACATACTCTCACATGGTACCACCGTAAAGTGACATCTTCGATGTCGCGTTTCAAGCGGTTTGTGAGCACCCGGTAGCCCATTGGAGAAGAGAAGAAAAAGAGTAATTATGCGGATGTTCGTGGGCGTCGGTAGTCTTGAAATGACTCTGTTTGCTTGTTTGTCCCCCTATACTATAGAAAAGGACGTTCAAACAAACAAAAAGTCTTTAGCTTTGCTACATTAGTGAGAAGCACCAGGCGACGGGCCGTCAACTTTAACTTATAGCTACTTATAACATACCAGGCGAACTCCACCTTAATTATGATATACGTTTATATTTATACTCACATTATAATATACGTTTATATTTATACTCACATTATGATATATGTTTATATTTATATGTTGTTTCCTGTTTTATTTTCTCAGAAAATTATTTGTTACATAGAATTTTTCCTCTCCATTTGTCTTTAATCTTACTTATTCAAAGATACATTTTAATTGGAAAGAGGTAGTGCCATGCTACATAGGAGGAGATAGTGCCATGCACAACACTACACCCTCCTATGCAACGGAATTGGGCCGGTACCTCTCGCTCACATAATACCGGCGTAAAGCGGCAATGTTGCTGTCGCGTTTCGTGCGGTTGTTGAGTAACCAGTGGCCCATGGGGTGAAGGAGGGTAACGCATCGGTATAGTAATTATGTGAATATTCATGAGCGTTCTTTCTCGTTTGCCCCCCTATTCTATAAAAAAATGTATGGTATACTAATATTACAAGAATAAATGTACCAAAAATGACCAAAATTGTTATAGTTGTACTTCTTCAGGAAAAAGTGTTCTTTAGGGAAAAACCCACACCCTAAAGCTAGCTAGTCAACATTTTTTTTTAAGTTACCATATTGGCACTGAAACAATAAGAAATTAGTTAAAACTAAGACTAAACTCTGTCGTCTAGTCTAGAATATAATTAAATATTTCAAATAACGAATTGTTCCTTTATTCCTTAATTAATATTTACTATTCTTTTCAAACTAATAATACTTATTTGAAAAATTGGAATTCCGTTTTCAATAACGATGCATAAACAAAATATTCTAATGTGAATAGTAATAAGTTCTAGCGAGTTGTGGTAGAATTTATTGCCTTTAAACAATGACAAATATACCTACTACACAATAATATAATATATGCCGACTACATTGGGCACATAATGATTATGTAGTTTGTGTACTCGCAGAGATGTGAGTAACAAATCAAAGTCACTGTGGTATGGAAGTTAAATTAGTTCTTAAGTGGTGGCGGTATAGTTGAGTATGTATAGTCTAATTCCATTTTAAAACTTGTCAAAATCATCAATTTCTGATACTTCAGAAAGTGATTATTCAGACCCTTCCTCCAAATATGTGAAGATTGACACAAGTTTATAATATAAGGTTATTATTGCGCTCTTGCCCGTGACTTCGTCTTCGTAGACTACAACAAGACCAGGCGCAACTCTAATAATCATATAGGTCATGTACTACTCCGGTACACAAGACACAACGTTGCCAAGTTTCACTAAAATCCGTTCAGTGATATTGCTATTCAAACTTTCATCCAAACTCGCATCTATATTAGTAAAACTAGCATCGCTCCGGTCCTGTCATGTTATATGGCTTTCCTCGACAAATGGACTATTTAACATAAAAGGAATTTTTATATTTTGTCCTGTAGTTCCTTAGATTGGCGCGTTCAAAGAAACTCTCCAGCTTTATATCGTTAGTATAGATCGGGGTTCGTAGACATTGAATAGGGTAAAAATACAATTTTTGTCCCTAACAAGTGACTTTAAACCATAAAACCGCATGCGTGGCTAACTCATGCATAGGACGATTTTCCGACCAACTTCACCGTTCCGGGTAATTGTTATTACATTCCGTGACATTGAGTACGTGGGTAATGTACGTGATGACGGCGGCATTTCGATGGCTGTCCCGAACCACACAGGAACTAGACTGTTATTAACCAATTTAAGACGGTACTTTGGACTCGTTTAGATACGTGCATCACAAATATCTGATAAAAAAAGTGTAAGGATAAGGATTAGTAAGCGAGAGCTCCGGTTTTACTGTTGTCTGTGGGCGTTGTTGATCACTTACCATCACGTGACCTGGTTGCTCATTTTTTTTCTCATGCTATAAAAAAGTAAGATTGATGTTGACACTACCTGTTATTATTTCCTTGTTGCATTGCAGTTGAGACACCTGTCGCTCACCCGGCGCCGCCGTAAAATGACAGCTAGGCTGTCGCATTTAGTTCAGATTGCGAGTAGCGAGTAGTAGTCCATTGGGAGGTGAAGGTTTAACGACCCATCCGCTAATAACGTGCGAATGTTAATGGCCGTCGATAGTCACTAAAACTGAAGGATATAGTTTATAATCTCTACATCCAGTTTGTCGGCTAATAAACGAAACAAGGAGACGTATAGCTGTACCTTGCTAGTGGTGTGAAAAAATTACACCACAGTTGCAATTTCTCGTCCATCAAACATGACCTTTATTTTTGAACTAAAAATATGTTCAGAATTTCATTTTAATCAAAAATAAAGATTGTCTTAAAGGAAGGCAGAATTGGAGGAAGGGACGGATTGTGTGTAAATGATTTCGTTATAGTAATTTAAAAAAGTGTACCGAGACTTTTATTTCTCCAATTAATTGTTACCGAACTAAAGCTGGTTACTAAAATCAATTAAGTTTCATCTACCAATGTATGTACCTTAACTATCGTGGCAACCCCATTAACACATATACAATGCTTACTAAACATGTGTAAAGATAATGTTATCTTCGTTAGTTATCCTCAAGAGTAAAGGAATGGATATTCCATTGTATGCAATAACTTAGATCTTGAAAATATCAGGTATCTCTGGTGTTATCATTTCGCCAATATGTTTTGTGATATTGCTGTAAGTTTGTGAGAGTTAGGTTAAGTTTGCAGCTTTTCACAAATAATATCTAAATACTAATATACTACCTAAATAGACAAGTAGGTAAAATAAACTAGGAGCGCTCCGTGTATCATTATGAAATTTCACATAAACTTTACCCCCTTATTTCACCTCCAAAGCGGTTATGATCACGTTAGTATTTATAATCAGTTTTAAAGTAAACTTTTAGTAAAATTAGGAAAATTCACGGCTAGGATGAATGGCCATAAAAAAAATAACGACTCACGTGGAGTCAGTCAAGTTTTCATAGGTGAACCCGCAATCACAGCTAGCTTAATTATATAAAATATAGTTTCAAAAATTTAAACAAATTATGCGAAACGTATTCCAAGTATTCACGACAGTTTCGAAATTGTTCTAGATACACAGCACCACTCATGTCATATCATTTGCGAAAGCGCATCAAAGGGAACGTGCTCTTTGTATCTGAAACTACACTAAATGATATTCAAGACAAAGACAGTCTTCAAAATGGCTGCTCCTTACACAGTAATGGAAAAGACAATTGTAAACAGCGCACGTACGGCACTAGTAATATTTAATATATTACGCTATGCCAACATGCCTGAGCTACGCTTCGGAGTTCTGCAGTAAAATATTTTTTAAGATTACATTTCTGCACTAGGAACAGCTTAAACCAGCTGGCACAACTAGGAAAGTTTATCTCGCTCCCGTCACACTGGCTTGGAGTGATGGTTTTACCGTCACGTTTTATCTCTTTGTGCTAAATTATGAAAAGGCTTCCAGTGCTTGTCTATGCGTCCAAAAACTCTTTGTGTGTGTTGAAAAACTGTGTATAGTCAATATATAACTTTTTGGTGATAATGGTTCTGTAATTGATCTGTGAAGACACCACGCGAAGGAGTGAGAAAGACAGTTGTTAAGGTCTCTCAACCGCATACTCCGCCCATTCAATATTACTATGACTTGGAACGTTACTATGACGTCATACTTTTTCATTCATGAAGCTAGTGTTATCGATTTACAATATGTTATCACGATAAAAACATCGTTTCGTAGTACCGCAACGAAATGTCTAAACACTTCATCCGTATGATTACCAGTTGACCTTTAGGAGAACATCAGGATGTGCAAGCAAGAATGTATTCTATACACCGCCGTTAAGTTATTAAATGGTATTTCCAAAACAGGGCTCACACGCCGGACACGGATGCAATAACATTATTTTTTATGTTACGGACCAGAAGAAAATTAAGAGAACATTTAAAAAAATTACGAAGTTTAGACTAGTAATGCCCTTATAGTACTTCAGGAGTTATATGTCAAGAATTGCGTAATATGTGGATGATTGCTAATATGGATATATTTTTGTTACTCTATAACGTAAAAACAGAATGGATTTTAATGAAACTTTTCAATAAAATAGCTCATACGTCAGAATAGCACATTAGTTTCAATTTATACAGATTTTGTGTGAATGTATGCGCAGACGAAGTCTTGGGTACCAGCTAGCAAAAAATTGCTTATAACATTTCTCAATAAATAGGCTGTCTCACCTAACGCTTTGTAATATTAATACCAATAATAATTTGAATAAATAGTATTTTTTTTCTATACTACTTCCGCTGTTCATTAATTTAATTATATATATTTTATGTAATCAAAATGAACACTCGAAATAGTATATAAAAGGTATATAACATACACTCCTAGAAATTATGTGATGAGTTTGACGATCATTTGAAAGGTTTTCTTAATTTTTTAGAGCAATTAATACATATCAAGTAAAAGATATTCAAGAATTACTGTCGTTGTATGGAATTATTACCGATGACTCAGTTAAGTGTCTATACCACAGGAGACTAAATGGTTACTATCTTACATATAAAATTCACGTTTCACAATGTTATTTACCTTACTCTTTCGAAACGGCTTTACCGATTTTTACCAAATTTTATATACATATATTTAGTAGGTTGAAAATCGGTTGCTATCGATTAAGTGCTAAGAATTGTTCACCCGATCCGGCAAAACAACGTTTGCCTGGTCAACTTAGTATATGTATGACATTTTATAGCACACACAGAATACGAGAAATCAGAGCACTTTGACGACCACTGCCTCCCGTAGAAATCCACATTTTTTGTCATGCAGACGCTTTGCCATCATTTCCTTCTGCCCTCCAATAGGCCATAGTGATATAAATAAAATGGAGTATAGTATTTATCCAGAGCACTTTACATGAAAAGCTTTTTATAGATCCTTTATGGTAGCAAGCGAGCAGTGAGAGACATAGACAAACGCGTAATTTTTATGGAGGCGTATTGGCCCTCTTCCCTCCTCCCCGGATACGAAAAGGACACGAGACATGAGAGCATAGCTATACCATTGCGGAGGTGTCGGTGAGGACGAGGTTCACCTACTGGCCTAATTGGAATACTACGCAGCATATCACTACAGCACTACAGCTTAAAAATCTCCACAGTTCATACCAAACTGTTGTGCCGGTTTTGATCACAAAAAATGAGTAAAAGCTTAAGTCAAGCCTCCACAAAGTGCACTCTTCAAAAGTTTTAAGATATCCTAGTGATTACTATTATGCACTAATGACTGAGACACGTTTGACCATAGAGATTTAAAAATACTTTTTTATTTTTTGATATCTATACGTACCACCGAGGGTATATTCAATCTGTAGACCCGTTAAAATATATAAACTCTAACGCCAATTCAATGAATCAATTAGAATAGTGGCCCGATATGAATGTAAGTAAAGGAAGCAGAATTTTTATTCTAAAATCGAGGAAAATGTCAAAACTACGTCAAAATATGTAAAACAGCAAATTTATAATCTCTATATTAACATTTGAATGCGGATAGATCTTCCACTTAATCACTTTAGGTGTTGTAATGTTATTTTGGAATTATTATGAAATTAAACAAAGGCAACGTAAGCACTGAACAGGAAAGAAAATAATGCGATGTGAACTAGATAGAAATTGATTGCGAGTCTGTCTACAATTGTAGTCTATATGGCAATTATCAAATTTTCCAGTAAAACTTGACCACACCAATTTTGCAATTATCAAATTTACCAGGTGCCAATACTATTTTATTTTCCGTCTTCTTATGTCTTCGAGAACGTTTCGGTTCACGTTACAACAAGATCTCTTTAACAGATAAATCAATTACAATAACTTCAATTACTTTCGAAAACGCATCCAGGGGCTTTGTTCACTGGCAGGACCCTCTTTCTACTGATGATCAGGTTACAGTCATTTTATTATCCTGTCCAAAAAAACATTAGTACAATGTTTCATAACATTTAATTGATGACCTTGTCCAATGTCAAACTTAGTAACAATACCTGCTCCTCTCGTCGCAAAAATGCGAATTTTCTTGTGATTCGATTAATATTATAATTTAATGTCGCATATCTTAATTTTTTTTTTTTACAACACGCATAGCTGATCGCCGATATCAATAAATACAGGTATTGCTATCACGGAACGGGATGCTGCACGATTAATAGAAATAAGGAAATATTTGCAAGTCTAAATATCACTTCGAATATCCTCGACCTTTAGTTACGGACATCATTTTCGTCATTTATTAATGCATTACAATATTATTCTTATTAAATTGTTACTACTTATTGGTTGTATTGTAGTCTTATTAAATATTATAAACGATTTAATGTCGATGTCGAAGTTTACGTGAATGTTACTCTTTACAATAAAACTACTTCAACGGATTTTATCGCGGTTTATTAAATTATTTAACTAGCCAGACGTTTCAGAAGCTTTACAGTAACTATGGCCACGGGCGGACTGGTTAGTCTTGTTGTAACGTTTTAATGTCATTCCGTTTTGTGTTTTCGCTGACCTGTTGATACTTCTAACGTTTCAAGATCCAGTTTCCTGATATTTATTTATTATATTATTATTATTATAGTTAAAGATTGCAAAACATTGCTGTTGTCTAGTTCTACAAATAACACGGCGGGCGTCCGTTCTGGCTAATAGAAAAGGAAGATATGAAATACTATACTATCTTTGTTTATAAAATTTCGCGTGAGCATTGCGCATAGAGTAATTAATAAAAAAGAGATATAGTAAATCAAACTTGCTTTCTCTTTCAACTTAGAATGACGCGTTTTTACCTGGCTTCCCTTGTCTATCTATATTCTATCTATACGTCCATGCCATACTCCACATATAAAATTGATTGATACCATAGATATAAGAAAAAAAAATCATTTAATTTACATTAAGATCGCTTTGATTCTCACTTAAACAATTATCATTACATTCTAGTTAGTACATAAATTATGTCAAATAGCCATATAAACTATTATATCAATAATAAATTATTAAAATATATGGAGCGACTTTCGTGAATGTTCCATTTAACAACGGTTTGAAGTACATATTGTAAATATCTTTTTTAAATCTTTCTATAACCTGTCCCATCCCTGTACATTAAACACTTTCGGGGTTAGCGAGTAATGATAGTGTGTGCTTATTCAATTTAAAATCCTTGTTACTAGCAACTGCAAGGTCGTTCGTTTTAAGGTTAGCTGTTTAGCATTCGTTGTGGGAATATCAGAATATTAAATTTTTTGTTACAATGTAATATCATTGTATTCATGTACACAATCAATATTTAAGTTCTCTTTTATCTCGACTCTTTAACATTTTACACACATACTACTCAATAACGAGTTATCATTTCAAATTGTTATGTAACTGTAATTATTTAAGAAAAAGAGATAAAAATCAAATTTATGTTTTACTTGTCTTTCTTTTAAAACTCTACTTTATGTATTCTTCATACTCGTATCACGTATCAATGCACAGAAGCGAGTTGCTGATTAGACAATATTTATAGAGGAAAGGAATCTATCTTCTCTGGTAACTAAAGGTAATATATATATTAGGTCCTTAGGGGAAAAGTTCAACTCCAAGGGGCAACTCCAAATCACCTGCAAAGATGTTATTGATCCCCGACCGACTTCTTTTCTTTAGTAAAAGGACCAATGAAACTACCTATGAGAATAATATGAATAATATGAATACTTTGATTAATTAAATATATTACATTAAAAAATATCGGACATTTTGTTGCACCCATACAAAACGCCAAATTCATAAGTTGGGTCTCCCTAATCTTAGGTAGATTGGGGCGACCCATTGCCTGCACTACAGTCCCTTAAAGTCTTTTAAACTTTGAAGCTTTATCAATAGTAATCTTCAGCTCTGATCAAGCTCGGAACGTTTGTTTTAACTAAGATTGGACGGATGATCTGGCCTCAAGTCTTGCAGGAAAGATCATACATAGATATTAAACATGGTGTAAGTAGGGGCCTTAACTACCGTTCAAGAATAGTATCCTGATACACCTGTGCCGATGTCTCATTCATTCATAGCTAACACCCCATTAAACCATCACTTCGGATAATGCGCACGTTGCACTCTGTCGACTATTCGGGAAGCTTCCTTAGAACTTTGAGCATAACTTTTTCTGTGACCTCCCTTTACGTGCCGCTTCAGTAGATGTTTCGATTTTGCCAACCTATTCATCTTTAATTTGTCAGTTAAGAAAAGACCAGTGCGGCTCTCATAGGCCGCAATTCCTAAGTCATGTCTTAAAATACGGGACATGGTTCTAGGTGTTATCTTCATTTACTGAGATTAAGTATTTGGCTTTCGGACATGATTTCTTCGAATTCCTTCCCTATTATTATTATTCCCTATTAATGGCCCGGTACACAAACATTTGACTAATATCAAGTATATGGAGAATTTTAAATATTGCATACGGCATATATCTTCTTTGTGTAATGCGATCACAGCGATTCTGTTCTATTTACCACCCCAATTTATTGGCGCCAAAATAAGAAAACACAAAGAACGATCATATAAAAATGACAGACTCCAAATTCAAATTTAATACTATTTTATTGTAACAATGTTTTTGACCAGACTTATGCATGTCTTGGTGTGAATGAGTGGACTATTTTTAACATAACATTACACCATGTTTAGTCGTAAACAAACTAAAACTTGTATATAATAAAGAATATAATGAAGAAATACAGTTTATATTATAAAGGTAGAAGAAAATATAAGTCTTTTAAACGCGGATTACGCATGGAATCTCATTTGTATAGAATGTGATGTTGGATGACGTAGAGCGCTTTGCCGTTATGTCCACCAACCCGACTGCTGCCGATGACACAGGAGGTGTGCATTACACAAAGGCTTAGAATCTGTGCGAATGGGAAGTACTAATCAAGGCGACGAGATACTTGTTAACGCACTGCATTATGTAAACTCGTACTCGGCTTACTCACTCGACCGCGTAACGTTAGTACAGATAACTACAACACGTCGCCACGGGGGATTCATCTTATTATTCATCCCATATCCCTATTAGCATTATTTACCTATATTTAATAATATAAAGCTGAATTGAAAAATTATTTCTGTGTTGCATAGTCCAGTTATTAAGGCAGGCTATAGGCTATGTACCAAGACGCTATAACTAATATAACCGGAATTACGCGAGTTTAGTGACTCTGAAATGGTAGTACACCTTTAGCAACAAATTTTTGGACAAAAAGCGTAGCCACGTTGCGTGCAGCTCGTGTTACATAAGTTCTGTCATTCTTGTCGTTTAAAAGTGACAGTGAAGGCATAAACGGATATGATTTTAAATAAACAAGAATATAGAATCGTTTAGTGTACGTTCAGCAATAAACGTATGCATTAACACCAGATATCATTTACATTTAATGCTAACAATATCAAAGAACATAGCGAAGAAACTATGCATGTAGCCCTGAGGTGGTTGTCCTTCAATGATTGAATTGACAATGATTTCCCCTCGAGCATCTTCAGTCCTTCCGCCAGTCACTCACAATGGTGGCCTCGAATTGTCTATATAAATACAGACCAGATGGCCTCCAACCTTAGTAAGGTCTTAAAAACATACGTACTTTAGTTACTGATGTCTTATTGAAGATGACTTTATGCTGAGCTAGAACACGATTTTTTATCTGTAATAAAAATATGTTGGATACTTCGACCAACGATACAACTAGATACACATTCCACACCTCAAAAAGTTCTGGCCATTTTAAGTTGCGTAGCCTTAAACAATGTTCTTTTTTCGAATTTATCATAGCTAGTTGGGATTTAAAATAGATTAAATTATATGAATGCTTAGGACTTTTTTCGCAATTATTTAAAAGTATTAAATATATAAGTAATTTATTTGTGAAATTGATCGAAGGCCGAATATGTATTATTTTTCTATTGATATAAATAGTGCTTAAACAATATAGATTTTGTGTTATCAACCAAATGAAAACGAATCGAATGATCTAAATATGAACATTAATAGCAACCTTCTGCTAGTGATATGATCAATCATGTACACATTCATACCAACTAGTGGACCCAAATATTACAAAAGCATTGAATTATGCTGCGTTAAGTAATCGAATAAGTGATGTTTGTCCGACTTCATTACACGTGGAGAACTGCTTGTTAAACTAACACCGACCAGAATTGTTAACTGTGTTGAGTAACGTCGTAGAGATAAAACTCTACATTAATCCAATTCGATTGTACAATTTATTAAAATACCTACACGAGAATCTTTTTATATAGTACCAGCGGTCAGCCCCTCCTTTGCCTGTGAATAAATAATATCCTGAAACCTTCGAGAACTTTTCTATCCAAAAGTGAAAACCACTGAAAGTATTTGGGGGCTTTGTTTTATAATAAGTATATATATTGAAACTAGAAATTTTCGTATACTATATTTATTATAACGTATTACGTAAGGATTTGTATCAAATTTAGTACGGTATTTGGGTTTTTCGAAGTGACATCTTTGTGTAGATGTTTTTTGTAACACGGTGCTTTAGATTATTTATTTTTTTCACTTTTGTAAACCAATTAAAATGTTCGTCCTTATTGCAATCTGCAATATGTGAAGCAGTTTATGTGCTGTCTATTGAAATCTGCAACATGCAAAGCAGTTTATGCGCTGTCTATTGACATCTGCAACGTGTAAGGTTCATGTGTAATATAACAGGCTTCTGAAATTTCGCAAAATCTTCTGAATATATACCTTCTAGTCTCACAGCCGTAGCACGAGGCAATATCACTTCAGTCAGTGAGGCTAGTGAATGGTCAAAACCTGTATGCTGTTCTTGAATTGTCATTTGATGTACTTTCGTTCAAATTGTGTGGATTTTGGATTTTATATTAATCTAATGCACGTACTGTGTAGCTCAAAATTTTTCAAGTTTGTATTTCAAAGCAATTTAGCTTCAGTTAACATTCCATCTCATTATGTATGTTTCTATTCTCAATTAACCTTTTTATATTTATACTTCATAGTTTTGGTAACTTTATTTTCCTCCAGACTTGCACATAATGTGATATAATATTACAGTTTTTATTTTATGTTTGTGTGATGTGCACAGTGATAAATGTTTGGAATTATTGCAATATTTTACAATTTACGTGTCTATTTGAGTCACTAATGACATATCACGTTGCTCGGTCGTTAAAAATTTACGAGTATTATTGGTAATGCTAATAACTCAAATCCCGGACATATCAAGCGCAATAATTTTAATAACTACTATGTAATACTAAACTTCTGCAGCCAGCACATGTTGTAGAAAATTATCCTACTTATAAATAAAGTCTCTATGTAATACAATTACTCTAATCCGTTCTATTTCCAGATGACTAGACTCCTTGTAGAATGAGACAGTATTTTCCCAATAAACGAAATTCTATCATTATCCTCTTGTTCTATTCTCTCAGTCTTGCTGTTCATTCGCTCATTAATTTCATGAAGACTCAATCAAACTCAAGCTCACCGTGGAGTTGAAACGCCCGATAGTCGATAAAAAATAAAAAATTATATTGTGATAAAAACTAGATCAAAAATATAAATAGCAAATTTCTATAATGCGTAGCAAACTCGTTGACATAACGTGGGCTTAATATACTAGGACGTACGAAGTGAATCTCTCTCCTCTGAAAAATTCATTCAAAATGACATGAAAAATATCTTGTTGAACAAAGTGTCTATAGTTTGCTCGAACTCGTAAATATTGCTAATCGCTAAGAATTATTGACGTCCTTGCGCTAATTCGATACCAAATAAACAAAGAAGTGATTAATAAAGCCAATCTTCACTTGAAGGCGTTAACGATTAATTATCACTAAGCGTTATTAACATTTTAACTGTGTAAGATTTGGATGTTTTAAATATACATGACAAAAAGTGTTAAATTATGCCCGTTTTTTCCAATAAATTATTTGTTACACTTAAATACCATTTATATAATATTACTTATAATATTAATAGTCTTACAATAATTTGAAGTGATTGTCTGATCTAACAATTCGAAGTATGTCATCTAATCAAGTACAGTAGGAGACGGTGCTTTTATGTTTTATGTTGTATATTTTCTATCACTATTTTTACTAAATAATACGTAGTATTTGCAATTCTATAATAATATCAATTTAAAACCTTGTTCCAACAGCTCCGTTTGGTACAATAAAACTACTTATACGGATTCTATCTGGAGGACTGTCCCAGTTGCTGTAAAGCTTCTGAAACGTTGGGCTGGTTAAATAATTAAATAAAAAAATTGAATCCGCAAAAGTAGTTTTGTTGTAATGAGTAACAACTGTTCTATAGCGATAGAACTAGGCAGCGATATTGATCGTTTCGCTCGGAGTAGGCTTTCTGCAGGTTTACCGCAGTTGCAATATGTGTTAACTTGTGTGCGTTCAATCCCCTGAGTGCTACGAAAAAAACGTATCAATTTTATTCGAGTCACTGCTAAATGGATCAGGGGCCGATTTAAGCATATAGCAAATTACAGCTATCTCTACCATTGCCATAACATGTCTACTAACATTGATTGTAAACTCTATCACTACAATCTATATCCATACAGAGGTTACAAAATATATTACTACATATTTATTTTTTTAACTTTCAATTGGCGATTTTACAAGAAATTGTTTGATTGAATTTTTCGACGCGTGTGCTCGCCGACGTCAAAAACTGACAAGACATAAGAATATTGCATGATGTCAGAAACGACTATGATATTCATTTTATGTGATATATTTATATATATTTTCTTACGTGCGTACATAATGACACACAGACGTTTTATACATTTAAAAAAAAAAGAAAACGAAATTAAATTATTGCAATAGATATTAGCTAGACAGAGATACGATATATAGAAAGGGCGAACCCTTTACTCAACAATCCTATTGACCATTGCATATATTTACCATTGACTGTCACATAGCATTTAAAAGCAACACCTCCTTATGGTATGCTCTGACTTTTATAACTGTCCCACGTCAAAGTTACACTTTTCCATAACCGCCTACCATGCGCAAGAAACTTGCCTCATACAGTACTTTAGAAGAAAAAGTAGTAATGAAAAAGAACCAATAGTTTCCTAAACAACTACGCCAAATACATTTACTATACATCAAATGTATGTCTCGGAGTGTGTTCTCAATCATGGCTGGAAGCCAAATATTTATTTACCTGATGAATTTAAAAGAATGTACTGTCCGTTTAACTTTTTGTTGCGTAATCTAAATAAAAAAAAACTATTTACAAGTATCGATTTCAGACAAAAAATGAAGTAGACAGGTCCATGAAACATACCTCCTCCTTGTGATACACGCGCGTTCTCCCAATTAATAAATTATAATGAATATTAACGTTAAAATAATAACAAAATCCGTTGACAGCACTCCTAATTTGTGGGTTTTGCCTCGAGAGTCACAAACTTGATTCTCTAAACTTATTAATAATTCAAATTAATGCTACCATGTAGTTGTAATTTATATTCTTTGAAAACAAGAAACATGACATTCAATATATGTAACAAATTTTACCATAAACGCAAAAGTAAGAGCGTTAATGTTTTCACCATTAAACTTAAAATTTCAACTTAACGGATTTTCTCGTCTTTTGTTTTATTTATTTCAGAAGCCCGACGTCTCAGATGCTCTGCAACAGACGTGGTCATAGGTGGCCTCTATTTAATTCCTTATAAATTCCATTTATTTAATCAATAGACTCCCGTAAAATTGTAACTAGGGCAAAGAGAAGTGAACACAAAAACTAAAAATATACGAGTATATTATTTTTTGGATTTCTTAAATGAATGTGCCGGGTTACACTACTTAGTAGTTTTTAGATATTTAAATACCGAGATTTTTATTACTTAACGGCAACCAGAAGTGCCAGAAGGTCTGATCTCACTAGGAGAAATCCTTTTAAGTAAGGATACTTATCTCTATGTCTAGTATGTAGCAGTAGTAGACAAGTAAGTAGTAGTAATAATTTTTTTTAATTGGAACTAAGTTTTACACCATAAAATATTCGCAAGATAAAAAGTACATTCTAAGGTGTCATGACACAAGAGTCCAGTGTGCTTGGAACGTTACTGCGAATAATTTAGAGAAATTGAGCTGACACGACGACACAAATTCAAGAGTTTACGAAGACGGTCTGCATTTTAAGGAGTTTGTATAAACGAAATGGCTGATTATTCACTTCATACGTACGTTTCCATTTGGTATTTATAGAACTAGAAGTGTAATTGAAAAAGCACATTGTAAAATTTTGTTTATTATTGAAAAGTAATCATTCAATTGGAAATCGAATTTGATTTTATTTTAAAACGTTACATGACATTAACTAATTCATGACCTAAAACGTTTTAAAATACTTACATGTATTTTTTAGTTATTCTTATTACAATCTTCTTCTTTCATAAATGAGTATGACAGTACACGTCTCAAAGGAATTTTAACGGCACTTAATATATTTTGTATTTAGTGAGGAACTCTT
>JAFELO010000261.1:767118-789450 GCA_017140195.1 Eumaeus atala | reverse complement strand
GGTAATGTTTTTTCTAATGTCTATTACGTCGTGATAACATTATACTATGCAGACATTTTGCTTTGCTCGGGTAAAAAGAATTTCAATTAATTAAATATTTACTAATTCAAATGAATTGAAAGGTACCACGGGGGTGTATCGCTCTACTGTTTCAACAGTGTAACTATTAGTCGTATCGTCATGGTATACCATATAGCCTTCCACGGAACATGGACTATACAACATGAAAATAATTTTGCAATTCAAGCCAGTGGTTCCATAGATTAGCGCTTTCAAACAAACAAACTCTGTAGCTTTATATTATTGGTATATATATTTATTTAACAATTTATTATATTAATAGGACAACATATATCCAAAGAGTTAACAAAATTGTTTTAAAATAATACCTGTGGCAGGTGCTCGGAGAAAGCTGCTGTCACAAAACTCCGCTGCGGCATGCGTAACAAAGAACGTCGCCAAGAACCTTCGCAATTTTTTTTAATTCCTTGTTTAAAAAACTGGTTTTACACCAGATCTTTATCAGATTTGAGCTTTCTCAGGTTATTTGCATTAAAGGTAACACGTATTACTAAATTATCTTAGAGCAATTAACTATATTCATATATTTTATTTAAAATACGGATATACATTTTTTTTTCAATCAACAAAAAATCTTGAAAGGTAAAACAGAACCCTTATAGTATCGCCGTTGTCCGTCTGTGTACACGTCATCTGTTACAACTCTTACATAATGACGAAAATAATAAAATACTGCCAACATTAATTGAACTGAAACCATAACTGTGTTTGGGATAAGTGGATAACAACCTGGTCTACTCACTGCTGATATGATAACAACCTGGTCTACTCACTGCTGATATGATAACAACCTGGTCTACTCACTGCTGATATGATAACAACCTGGTCTATTCACTGCTGATATGATAACAACCTGGTCTACTCACTGCTGATATGATAACAACCTGGTCTACTCACTGCTGATATGCTGATATGATAACAACCTGGTCTACTCACTGCTGATATGATAACAACCTGGTCTACTCACTGCTGATATGATAACAACCTGGTCTACTCACTGCTGATATGACTAATCTAGGAATTGACGCATTTTATACCGCACAACAGAGACATCGTAATATACCTGAAGAAAATGAGACACCGAATTCCTTTAACCGACTTTAAAAAAGAAGGTAATCATTTTCGCTGTGTTTTTTTATTACAGGATGACATACGAGCAGTTGGAGACTTTTGAAGACTATCGACGCCCATAAACAACAGCATAACTACAATGGATTACCTTCCATTCCTTCTCCCCTCCAACGGTTACTCGTAAACCGCACAAAGTGCGACCAAAGTTGTCGCTTTACTGTGGCATCAAGTAAGAGAGAGCTAAATCACCGGTCCTGGCAATTGTGAATTGTTAACTAATTCTAAAAATGTGGTCATATATTCACCTAAACAGGGTCAGCTCTCGATGAATTTAAACGTACCACACGCGTCATATCAAATTTGAGTTCCCTCAAATTTGATTGATGATGGAATTGACGGATCTTCGGTACGTACGAAATGATTGTGTGAAATATTTACTAAATTGTTCTACCAAGCACATATTTAAATTAAACATTACCTATTCGATTTTAATGACGATGATAATTACCTATCGATAGTAATATACCTGTTACATTCATAATAATGAGTATTTATAGCTACACCTTACGGTTAGATGTGAAAGTGAATAAAAAAAATACTCTTGTGGTAAACCCCTTTTAAGAAAAGTTTCATAAATATTGAGTCACGTTCATAAAAGCTGAATACAAACAATTACTAATGTTCATAAAAATGCAGTACGCCACGTCTTTTGTATAAACAGGTAGATATTAATTGCAATATGGCCAATCCTTTACGCATATACTTTACGCGTCTATTATCCTCAACATCGCCTTGAAAAGCTCAATTATATATACCATAATGGTTAACATCGCCATCTTTAAATTCCTCTCAATCAAAGTAGTATATACGTAGTGACAGATTTATCTCATCGTCGATATTTCATTTAATATTCTGCGGGAAGGAAAATAGAATTATTGAAACACGTTTGCAATGTTAATAATATTTCATTTAAATACGATAAACGTTTGTAAATATTATAAAAAACGCTAATTTATAACATTGCTAAAGGACTCCTTAATACCTTTTTAGCGATTTTATCTTTGATTTTAATATGAGTAAAGTAAAAACTTTTAACAATAAAAAGTGACTTGACTTTAAAGGAATTAGATTCAATAAACACTTTTACCGTTAATCGGAACAACTAATAGTTCTCTGCGGATAGTTTCAAAAACATCCGGAGATCTATCCGTGAACGTGATAGCTGTAAAGCTTCCGAAACGTCGGGATTCTAAAATACTTTTATAACAATCGCGATAAAATCTGTTAAAGTAGTTTTATTATAAAGAATAAAACATTTATTTTATCAATAAAACTTTGCAAAACTACTTAGTATGCTTTGAAGGTATAGCATACATATATACTTTCGTATATAGCTAGTGTTATCTAGTGCCAGCTTAACCTTATATTTTTTTATTACATGGAGGTCGTGATGTTTCCGAAGATTTTGACTTGTTTGAGCAAATATCCACCTCTGCAAGAGTATGTTAAAAAGAAAAATACAACTTCACTGATCTATGAAATAGTTATTTCTTTATTTGGAACAAATTGAACTATATTTTTTATTTTCGACATATTGACCAGTAGGAATTACTTAAAAATCATGCATTAGTAAAACTGCAACTAGAAACAAATGTACTAATTAAAAAAAAAATACCTACATAGGATGCAACGTGATGATTTTATAATTAAATAAGTGCTAAATGAAAAGTTAATTCTACATTAACAGTTTCGACGCAAAGTGCTCGTGTACACGGGTCACGTCGTTACATGTCACGTGCAACTGAGCCTAGACAATCAGACATATTACAGCATGCGTCACGCGTCAACTAGCTACGAGCTTCGAACACTAACATGGCAACACTGATCAGCAACCATTTGTTGTGTTCTCATGGATTTGCAAAAATACAAGATATGCCATTTCATATTCAATCTGTGATTGTACATAAACATATTCTTTGTAATGTCAACCTAACGCCAATGATTTTAAGTAGTTTTTACAATGCAGATTCTTTTTAATTATTAAATATAGATAAGTAAAATAAAGTTAAAAAAAGACTATTTTAACGAGTTTGTTTGTTTGTTTTTTTTTTTTTTTTTTGTTATTTCCGAAATTAGTGTGATAGGCCTAAAAACATTTTTGTTGCAGTATTATTTTCATTTTAACCTGGATACTGTCAGTACATGTTAGTACCTATTACCCTTGTTTTTGTTCCATTGGGGAGAAGGAGGGCAACGTATTGGCATAGTAATTATGTGCATATTGATGGGCGTCGGTAGTCGTAAAGAGGCTCCAATTTCCCGTTTGCCCCCTATTCTATAAAAAAAAAGAATTAATGCTAGACATAAATATTATTCTTTTACAATCACATATTTACATTCCATTATAATGAATTTGCTATTCGAATATTCAAATCAGTGCTGATTGGAAGTATGCATCAGCATAAAACGGTTCTATTGTAGATATAAGTATTCACATTCCAATATTTGCCAATTGCCGCCATCTTTGAAGTTCGAAGGCATTATTCGAATTTTGGATCTGGCTGTTTATTTTCCTCACGACATTTTGTAGTTACACGAATGTTCGCTTGCTTAGTTTACTTGGTAATGACGTAAACGATATAATTAGTACTGAGAATATCACTTACGATTAGGTATTTTTTTAGTATACGAGGACTAACGAGAAAATGGAGCCAATCTGATGACTGTCGACATTCGACACCCATCCGCACGTCAATGATGTAGCGTTGCGGTCCTTCGACGCCCACTGTGTTATCACTCATTTGAGCGAGAGGTACTACCCTGGTCGTGCTAGCCCGATTCGGGAGCAATCTGTCCTACTTATGCATAGCACTACCTCTTACCCACACTGAAGCATATAATAAAAAACCAATATCACTCGCTTATTCTAACACACTAGTGATCGCCCAAAGATCGAACTCCCACCATAATCATTCGACTTCGCATACAGCTTGACTGTAAAACCTTTTTATTGGTATGTAATAATACTAAATGTCCTACATCATATGACATTTGGCAGTGTTGCAAATTGTGTATAATGTTTGTAACATGTGCTTACCGTAGTGTCGATACCGTTTCTTTCAATCAAAATAATAATGTCATATTACATTCCCCTCCGTCCGCACAATTACCTCAAAAAGCAAACGTTTTCAAATACATATATACATAACAATAATTAAATATATAGATAATTAAGTATTCCAATAAATAGAACTTTGTTCGCACGTATTACTTAAGGTCGAATTGTAAGACAATAAATATAATAACAATAATCAATAATAAAATATCTACATTGTGGAAGACGCCACATGGTACGAAACAGGGACAAGGCAAAGAGCTCATGGCTGCTTCCAAGTCCATATAAACCTCGATAAGGTCCATATTTATACATATAATCGTCATCATCAGCCGGACGACGTCCACTGCCTTTACATAGGCCTCCCGCATAGAGTGTTCCCCGTCACCTTAGCCAAAGTCAGTCCACCGTCTTCCGGAGCGAGGTCGCCACTTGAGAACCTTTCTTAAACAACGTTTATCGGCACTGCAATATTCGTCTATACATATTATAAACAAATTCCCCAAAGTTTGTCAGTCTGTTATCGATTTTTTCTAAATCTGCTAAACAGGTTATCACTCATGGATAGAGGTATTACCGTGGAAAGATTAAGTGTAAAATATTTACTGGTTAATGTATGTAACATTCTAATATTATGGTAAAAGTCGTGTCTGTACGTTCAATGTATTTCCTGAAAAATTATTGAGGGCGATGCTCAAACACTAACAGAATACAACTCAATAATATTTACCGGTTTCTCTGTTTGTCTATTTGTACGCGATGTATATACGATATCTCTCAAAATTACTGTACTAATTTTAACAATTATTTCTTGTTTTGATGATATTATTATAATATATTTTGGTCGCTAGTCATCATGTAGAAGATGGAGCCCTAAAAGCCCGAGTAAATCATAAGATTTTGATGATCACTTTCTGTTGACATACTATGCAATGGTAGAACCTTGCATGAGATATTATAGACAATGTCTAATGCAAGGATAAGCCCTTGTATGAGATATTGTAGACAATATCTCATGCGGAATGTTAAGAGCCAAGCCAAACGGTAACACGCAACGGTTAACTATTTCATATACGTGCTTGTTATTCTTTCACGTGAGAAGTACTGAAGGGATTTTAACAAAACTTTACAATAATACAACTCATACGTCACAATAATGCTTTGGCCATAGGAGCAATAACCCTTGCTCGTGGTTCTGTATGCATGGGCACAAGGACTAGGTCGCGGGTAACAGCTATCAAACTATATGACGATACGGGTACTAAGTTGAGATGTTTGTTTATCTTACATTATTTTCACAGTAATCGCAGGTCACGTTAGCTTCAGCATATAAAAATGAACGCAATGGTTTATTGTTCAATTTGTAACATTTAAACACATATTACTTTAAAATTATTCTAATTGTCCGCCGCGAATATTAAAATATGTAAATTGTGTGGTTATTATCTTCATACTTAAAATGACTTATTAGATTTCATGGAGCCTGCTACATCTGAATAGCTTCTGTTATCTTCTCCAATAGAAGTGTGCAGGGTACGCGTGTGAAACCGCAGGGTGCTACTAGTAATTTTACACAGCTGAATAGCTGCTTTTTATTCCACACATGTCCCCGAGAGTGAAAACAAAAAAAAATTGTACGCTCCGACGAGCAGACCATGCGTCTAACTGCGTGTTTTGCGCCGCACACTGCCGCAAAAACGTCAACACAAAACATTTTCCGTTACACATTTCTGTTGTTTAAACTTCGCCAGAAGTTCATGTCAACAATGTTACTGTACAACACGCCTGTCGAAAAAATGTGCACAATATTTTGTCCCATGGGTTAGAGGGGTGAACTTTTACAAACAAAAACATGGTTAATATTCAAATTTAGGTGTAAAATAAATGGAATTAAATATAGTGTCTCAGATATTGTGGAAACAAATTTAAATAATAACCGCATTAAGTCTACTTTGAGGGCCGATGTTATGTTTAGTTATGAATAACAATTAAAAACAAATGAACATGCGAAACTGCCATTTGTAAACTATGTTTGTGTCATTTTATCCTACTATTACACAAAGTACAAACACGAAGTGCCTTCTACCTTTTATTTTTCCCTCAATTAAAAGTTATCTGTTAAAAGTTATTTTCAAACTGGTTAATCATAATCATCGTCATTATCAGCCCTTATCGGCCCACTGCTGGACACAGGCCTCTTTAAATGAACGCCAGGATAGCCGATCTCCTGCTATTCGCATCTATCCCAAACCTAATCTGCGATTGCCATTCCGCCTGCTCAGCGTAACAACTACGAGCATTTACCCCAATGGACTGGTAAATGACTATCATTGTTAATTGTTATGGCTAAATGTGTAAAAGTATGCTCATATAAACTAACAATTAAGTTTGGATCATACACTTAGGAATATATTTTAATCTGAACATGTATTGGTCTTTTTTTTTACTGTAAAAATATTAGCGGCAGTTTTATAATGTTTTACTAATATCATAACATCGTATGTAGATGAAAACAAAATATTACTACGAACATATATTATTGCTGCATTGCAGCCGAATTGGACCGACCCCATCGGGAACCTCTTGTTCACATGTCACCAACACAAACCGATTGCTATGCTGTATGTATATTTCGTACGGTTGTTGAGTTCCTACACCTAATAAAACAATTAAAATAATAAAAATAACTTTATTTGTGAGCCAATAAGTTACATGATTATTACGATTTTTAAACAAAAGTACTAAATAATATAATTATACAAAGATAAGCGAAAATAGAGAAAAAATATGCAAGAAGAGAACAGATACAATTACATCTACATTATGTGGATGTAATTGTATCTGTTCGCACATGCACACGCCTACACCCTTGTCCACGCCCACGCCCACGCCCACGCCCACGTCCACGCACACGCACACGCACACGCACACGTACACGCACACGCACACGCACACGCACACGCACACGCACACACACACACACACACACACACACACACACACTACTTAACAAAAGTTGTTGTGCCTGGTTTAAAAAAAAATGCTAAAAGGAAATAGCCAAATGCTTGTCTATTTGTATTCATTACTTATGACCGATTCGTGCATTATGGCTATTGAAAAAACTAGCGCCGGAATAAAAATGTGAATTCAGAGACCAATGTCACGACACACCCGGCTGTGTCGTCTGCTTGATCAATGGCTCGTTTACATCAAAAGAGGCGGCCGTGTTCATTTGGTATTTAAATGTATGCTTAAAGGCATTATATTTAATTCGTGTAGTGTTTCTTATTTTTATAATGTACGTAAACGTGCGGTCGAAGCCATTTTATAACTACTGACGTCGACGAAGACTAGTACACATCCACATAGTGTAGATGTAATTGAAACTGTTCTCTTCTTGCATTCTCGCTTATCTTTGTATAATTATATTTTGTACTTTTGTATAAAAAATCATAATAAGAATCGTAATAAGTTTTATAGATATTGAACCCACCGGTGACTAGATCACAGACGAATGTAAAAGCATCGTTCGTATAGGTACTTAGCGTACACACGTGTGTTATTTATAAATATTTATACAACTGGCTACGATTTATTTTGTATAACAAACTTATTCATGCTCGGCTTACCTGTGTGTTTTAAATTGAAACAGAAATTTAAAAAATAACAAAATAGACAAATTATCTTCGTTCTAAGTTTCGAGTTGATTTTTTGTTTTATTATTAATGAAGCAGTTGTTGGTTGAAACAAATGATATGTACGTTTAATTGTTGCAGATAAAAGGTAAGCACTAACAAGTATATAGTTGAAAATTTTGCACAAAAAATTAAGCTCATATAGAACCAAGTTTCTAAATTAATTTCACAAACTCTACAACTTAGTCAATATTTATGGATTGGCGCAAAACGGTCAGGCCACGTATTTTAATTAAGGTTTACAGTTTGTGAAGTTAGGGCTTGGCTGAACATGTGATCAGTTTTTGTGCTAATACTGTATTCTTGTATTAGTCACAAGAACCGGTAGCGTATGAAGAGATTCTTGAGCATTGGTGAAAAATTAATATTACACACCGTAGTTAATGCAGAACAATCTTAGACTTGCTATGCCCAGTGATTTTACCCGCGGAAAATCTTTCCTAGGGGAATAATTGTAATCTACAGAATAGTCTATAGATTACAGTATACATGTATCTCCGTCAAATTTCATTCAAATCTGTTCTGTAAGTTTTGCTTCAAAGAGTGTTAACAAACAAACGCTCCTATTTACAATATCAGCAGGGTTTGCGTCGAACCTTGGGCAATTCCCAATATAAATTTGATGTAGATGAGGGACATGTGTAAGCCCAGTGTCATTCCTAGTGTCAATCGCAAGCACCTCCGTAAACCCTATCTGTGACCGGCATATTTATTTTATGCCTGTTTTCATTCGTGAACGAAACAGGGCTGATGGTGATGATATAAAAGTTTATTTATTGTTTCAAATGCACTCGTGACTACAATGAAGTTATAGATTTTTATTACCAGATATGCATACATACAGTAAATGTATTCAAAAGATACTCCTTTATAAATTTTCATGTGACTAAGCTGGAAAATTTACACGTTCTGTTTTCTTATCTTATACTTAAAATGAGCAATTCGTGTATACATAAAAATTAATGTTTGTATGTAACTGATTACTCCAGGTCTAGCGGTTTTCGTGAATTTTTCATTTAACTACGATTTTGCTATTATAATTGACGTAGGTGCGTCTGATTTACGCGATAATTCGTCTTTACGAGTTTTTTTTTTTTAGATTGATAGACCGTAAAAGCGCTATCTAGAACCACTCTAGTAAAACAAACGAAATGTTTGAAAACACAAGGATAGGTTACAGAGCAAAGCCCGGTTACCCAACAGGTATTTCTGTAACGCAAGTACTTGCGTTTGCAGGTGAAATAATTGAATTACAAATTTTTGGATATCTCTTCAAGTAAACTAAAAATTTTAAATATTACATGGTAAGAATTTTAATTTATGGTAATTATGTTTTATAATGTAGGGCTTGCGGAGTGCAATGACTGGTCGACCGTAATCGATCACTTGAGTTAGGTAACGGTTGCTGAGGACATAATGATAGGTGTGCGTTTTTTAGTGTTGTTTCATCCCAAGCCTCATCTCAAATGCCAATATAAATATGTGAAAAATATTCTATTGGTATACACTTAGTTTGGCCATAAATACTGTTCCAAATAAAAATAAAAAATGTTACATTTGAATCTGGAATCTGTCATTTTTAGTTGTTCATTGTGTTTTCGCATTTTGGCGCAAATACATTGTACAGTATTTTGTGATATTAAAACTGAGTGGGATGATAAAGGAAAGAGAATTGCTGTGACTGCATTACACAAAGCCAAGGGTTGCGGGTATGGAGCCAACTGCAATTTTTAAAACTCTCCATACACTTGGTATTAGTCGAATGTTTATGTACCGGGCTATTAATTGGTACAATGGGACTTCCTCTGTTTGTGACAGAGAAGGATCTGGCCGTGCACGTGATATTCGTTTGAAAAAGGTGGTCAAAGCAATAATGTAAAGAATTCGAAAAAAATCCTGTCCGAAACCAAAAGATTTCATCTCGGAAAAAGAAGATAGCAACTAGAACCATGTCACATATTTTAATAGATGACTAAAGACTTGCAGCCTATAAGGGCTTGGTCTCTTCTAGTCATTTCTCAACTGATAAATTAAGGATGAATAGGGTGTTAAAATCTAAACAACTGCTGGAGTCGCACGCAAAGGTGGTCACAGAAAAATGTTGTTTAAGGATGAGACTTTTTTTACAATTGTGCAAAATTTTAACAAACAAAATGACCGTATATTGTGCACAGAGCTCGAAGGAATTAATCAACAGACTGCAACGTGGGCATCTTCAGTGATGGGTTGGTGGAGTGTTAGCTATGAAAGAGTGACTGAGCCATATTCTCGTGAGGCAGGTATCAAAACATCGGCACAAGTGTATCAAGATACCATTCTTACGAATGTAGTAAGCACCAAAATGGCACCAAGTTCAACAACCAAGTACAGTCCTTCCAGCAAGACGCAGGACCAGATCATAAAGCTCGATCCATCCCTATCTAAGTGAAAACGAACATTCCGAACTTGATCAGAGCTGAAGACTGCCCTCTATCTAGTCCCGATGTTAGTCCGCAGGATCAGTTTTCTCTAAACGCCATGATAATTTGGAGTATCTAAAACAATCAATACGATTAGCAGCGAAGCATTTCCCCATGGAAAGAGTACATTCTTCTATTGATAACTGGCCTCAACTTTTAAAGGACTGTACTGCTGCCAATAAGCTTTTTATATTTTCATTTGTTTTATATTCGTGTGTACCACTACTCTGTATAACTAACACTAACACACTGTATAAAGGTTGTTTCACTGTGCGCCTAGAAACTCGAAATTCGGTAAAGAGATTCGTTTGATTATGTAAGTGAGCACTAAGATATCCTCTCTTAGAAATTCAACCCCTAAGGGGATGAAGTAGGGTGGTGCAGTTTACGATATCGAACTATGTTACTCTGGTGAAACCGCATGCGCTGCTATTCTTATCATAAAACAATTCAGAGATACTGTTGGCCTCTTGAGAATCACTTTGTCGGTCATCAGTTCTACTGAGCTAGCTCATTAAACAATTCGGACCAACCGTTAACCTCTTGGGAATCATTTTGTCCATCAAGAGTTCTACTGATTTAGATCATAAAAACAATTCGGACAAACCTTTGACCTCTTGACATTCACTTTGTCCATCAGCAGTTCTACTGAGCTAGACCATAAAACAAATCGTTGGCCTATTGAGAACTTTGCCACTTTGTCTGTCTGCAACTCTACTGAGTACCGTTGGCATCTTCTGAATCACATTGTTCGCCTGCAGTTCTACTGAAGCAGTAGTGGGCTGTGAGTGTAAAATAGTTATTATTTCTACGATGGCTGTTAACATTTATCTAATTCTCAGCCATTAGCATAAATCAAATTGCATAAGTGTAACGTTCATTTTGTTAGCTATTTATTTAGCCTTGTAAAATATAAACATAAGCAAAAAATTGATAAACACAATGCCTTAGTCTTTCCCTTATTTATTGTTTTATTGGCTCTGTAATAAGGAAAGTTATTCTTCATTGATTGTAATTACTTCAATTTTCTCGAACCCAAGGCTTAGTGGCCATTGCTTAGCGGAAATAAAATGATCACCTCCGATATTCAATAATTAGCTTTCTACTTTATTTACGTACATAATTATTATAGAACTGAGGAGCTTGTTTGTTTATTTGGATGAGCTAATCTCTATATGTACTGACCGGGTTTTATTAATTCTTTCAATGTTAGAACGCTCATTTATAGAAATGTAGCATTACGCTACAACCGAAAAAGCAGGTGTGCGGGTTGTGCGGATGAAACTGCGAGGCGCTGCTAATTTATTAGTTTAAAGCTATGAAGTGACTTGCAAGAACATTTTCTTTACTAGATTTTTCTTTAGTGTATCACTTTTAATAATCAAAAAGTAGTTTTGCTTCTGTGAAGCGTGCTTAATATAATGCCTTACTGCCCACGGGTCGTATCTATCCTAATTAGGTCCCAATTCCGCATTTCTTTATATCAGCATTTTAATTGCTAGACGACCAACGGGCAGCATGACGTAATTTTCGAGCATTTTTCACATAATCTACGTGCAAGCAGTAATTGGCAATCAATCTAATTTTGATGAGGGTTCTAAAATTTCTAATATTTTTGTACTCACATTACATATCCGCCGTTTTTTTATGCTTCATTTTAACGTGTTCACGTGTGCACCTCTTGCGTGTGAATTATAATAGTATTTATTATATCCAGTCTGTAATAGAAGCTTGAGGTATAATATTGAATTGAATAAAATTGAAGAAGTCTCATCTCAATAGAGATTACAGAAATATATCAATAGACACAATATAGATTATAGACAGATATCAATAGACACAGAGAGAGGCCGCTGTGGGAGAAGTTCGATTACATATTATAGTACATATTGTGGTACACACAAGTTCGAGAGTTCTCTTCTGTCTGCGCAAACATTCTCGATACCATTTGACGGGATCCTGACAGGACGGGAGAGAAACCAGGGGGTATAACACCGTCAACTTCCTGATCGATATCAAAAATTGAAAGATCCTAGTAACACCTTTTTTGGTACTACCGGGAATTTCAACGCGGGATCTCTTCTCTGAGTATGAACATGCTTACCACTAAGCCAGGGAGCAAGTTGAGTATAATAATATCAGTGCGACGCGTATGATCTAGAACCATCACGAAGGTTTAAGGATAAAGGGAATATGATATCTCTACATGACACAATATGAATATACAATATGTTAGGTATGGATCGTGACGTGTGGCGCTCCGTCCCAAAAATTTGGATTTTTTTACTATTCCCCATTAGAAAACTGGCGTAAAGATGTCCGCGTGTGTGTGCACCTGCAATACACAAACTCAATAATGTTTTCATCTTTTAACGAGCACAAAGTTCTACCTTGACAGCGCTTTTGATGATATTTACAAGGCGTTTTCCTGGTACACCGGCTTGCAATAAAAATAAAGATTCTTGATAAATGTGATAGGTCCAAGAAGTGTTTTATATCCAGCGCCTTAGTCCGTTAATAATTCGTATTGATTTTTATTTAAAAACGTCTTTCAATGTTTAGTAACAGGTAGTGCGTCGCTGCATTGCAGCCGAAACCGACCGGAATTCGAATATCTCCCGCTCATGTGATACCGCTGCAAATGCAGGATGCCATCGCTTTTTGTGTAGTTTATGAATTTATATTAGAAGGAGAAAAGTAAGGCGAACAATGTAACCAAATGGCACAACCTATCAATCGGACATATATTGGCGTAGATTCCTAAATGTGTTTACACCTATAGGCTAGCCATTGAAATTTGATTATTAAACTCTAAGTTTTTGTAGAATCTTCTATCATATTTAACTGTAGTAAAAGTCGTTTAAAATTATATTTTTATTTGAACACAATTTGTCATCGCATTTTAAGGAGGCACTTTACATTTTAATTATTTAAAACAGGAGGAATTAGGTTTTTTAGTAAGAAGGTGTTGCTAAACTAACAAGATTTTCACAAGACTTCAATTAAATATTCTGTAGCAAGTTACTCAATGTACAGTTATAACAAACCCGTTGGAGCGGTTTCTGTTTATTCCCTCCTATAACATTGAAAGTTTCTCTCTTCATTTATTTCCAACTCTTCTGGGACATCGTGTCAAGAAATGACATGCTTTAATTACTTAGAAACGTACTGATAGGAAACCTTTAATCTAGATCAAAGGTGTTTGTAGAACACCGAATTAAAGCCCTTCCAGTTACCACATTTATTAAACATTTTATCAACTGGCATTAAAAAACCAGAAATGTATTATATTTCTCTTGCTAAGGTGAATAGCTGCTTATTAGCAATTAAATACCATTTCTTGATTTCATGTTAGTATACTGCTATACAGTATAGGTACAGGGAAAACATTAATTAAAAGACAGGAACTGGTCGACCTGACACAGTCATGGGTAAGAAAACGAGGCCGACGGCCAACCCTCTCGGGTGATATAAATTAATGAAGATAGAAAAGAGAGAGTTACACAGAAATTGGCACGGAGATAAAGATAGTGAATATAGAGAGAGAGAGTTACTTTTGCCAATTATCTGTATGCTTGTTAATTTGTACTAGAATTACTCTGAAGTGGTAGCGGATAGGGCCTAGTAACTTTCTACGCATTTATCTGAAAAAAGGTTTTGGACAATAAAAATCGCAAAAACGCGCGTCCGGAAAAGCTATTTAAGGATTTTGCATGTTCGCTATGCATTCAGAAACCAATGATTAAATTGTGATAAAACTTGGGTAGGATGTACTTGGGACGCGTGGAAAGGCACTAAAAGATACAAAAATATTTTTTTTTTATTCTCACGTATTTGTGTAATCAAGTCGTTCAACAGTATTCGTTCTATCAACTAAATATAACCTATATGGATAAAGTGTATACTTAGTCTCCTTCTAGAATTCGCAATTTAGATGGAAAAGCTAAATTAAATATTTTTATCAAAAATATATACATATGCAATGGGTCAAGACATCATGACAACAAATCATCCTACATATTGTCCTAAGCAGAACACAGAATGTATGGCCTAAACGAAAAAAACACTTCAATGTTAGTAATTAGTCTCATTACTCTTTGTTAACCTTATCTTCGGAATGCCAGGCGCGAATAACTAGTTTCATGTATTGATTATGCGTTACCCGCATAATAACAGTCGTCAAAATGTTATACTATTAATATTCGTGATACATACAAATACCATGCTCTAACATTTCAACGATCTAAGTAAATGCGTAGAAAAAACCGGTTGTTATTCGCCACACCGCAGTACGCTTTCACTTTACATATTTAACATAATTATATCTAATTCACATAAGTATAAGTTATATTATTCCACATATCCCGTCTTTATAGTTTTCATTTTCTTAATCCACCTGAATTGTTCACAATACCAGAATATTTCCAACAACTCCATTGTATAATTATTTTATGTTATTGTGTTGTGATCAATATCTTTTCTTTTCTTTTTTTTTTTCTTTTCTTATCATGTTCTGCCCATTGTCGTTTACTTTTAGGTGACATGTGGCAGTCGGGTCGTGTAAATTGCCGTATTTTATTACGGCTAGACATTTTCAAAAATAGGTCCGTTCCATTTTGGTTGCCGATTGAATACGGCTGAGTGAAATTCCGTCGCATAGGAGTTGGACGTCATACGTTATTCAACAAAGCTAGCCACGTTGAATCTTTAACACGTTTTAGTTCTTGATTTTAACACTCGCGGCGTTGCTTGACATAACAACAACAATGGCGACGATTGTCGAAACTTTTAAACTCACACTTATAATTATTATACCACGTTAGCCTAGCCATTTGCTAAATACCGTAAGGACTTGTGTTACGGGTACTAATCGACGGGAATATATTTAATATTTTTAAGCAATTTAATACATTTAAGATTTTTGATAGAAGTACTTATAGTAAATAACTGATCATGCATGACCCGAGCGGGATTCTAACCTACGATGCTCGGCTTCTCCGAGCTATATGAAATATTAATCTTTAGCTCTTTATTAGCACTCAGTGCATAATTACATATTTACTTAAATTTTCTTCTATAAACATGTTCCAATTCACTAACACATCTTCAGCTGCTTAGCCATTACTAACTAGTTGTATCTTCGTTTGCCGTGCAATAAGCACTTGGTTTTTTTTCTACAGGAAGACAAACGAGCAGTCAGCCACTTAGCGACAACTGACGCCCATTAACATCCGCATATGTAGATGTGTGGTCCGTGTTCACCCTATACCTCCAATGGGCCATCGGCTACTCACAAACCACACGGAACGTGACAGCTTAGCTCCCAGATTGTACCAGTCTTACAAAATTCGATTCCGCATAAACTTTTTTTTCCGCAATTTGCAAGGAATGAATAATTGTTACAAGAAACAATAACTTCAACAGTCATATCATATTCAATAAGTTACACATTTCAAACAGAGTACATTAAACTCTACACTTAACACTTTTAAAAAAGGAACATTTAATTATATGACATTAAAATAATGTTGCAAGTTAAAAAATAACATCGAGTAAAATATGATCACAATGTTACGATATCCGAGTTCATCGCATGTTTACTTAAATATTTCTCGTTACCGGTAGGACAACTTTCTGAATCTCAACTCGACTCGAGAACAAAAAACCGTCCTACAAACAGAAGGATAGAACGCAAAACATTTCAATAATATTATCGACTAAATATTAGTCGATAATATTAATTTTAAACAAGAAACTACATGTCCTCTCTTTCTGTCAGAATGGAATAGATAGCTATCCCTAAATTTTAAGCAATTTGATATAAAATAGGTAAACACTGAGACCGGTATAATGAGGGCGATATCTCTTATCTTATGGCGGCAGGCCTCTTATGTACGCACCAGCGATCCACCCCGACTTCTACCGTGAATAACAGCAGCTGAACGTATTGCTACTGTTAGAAATAAAATGTCCTGCCCAAGAAACGTCTTTCTTTCTAATAAAGTTTTACCTATTATTTAACCTATTTATTTTGATACCACAAATAGGCACTTCACTTTCATTTCTATGTATGAATACTTATGTACTGGCTTCGTATAATATACTGGCTGGCCTGGCAAATTTTTTGTGGCTGTTATAATTAAAATAAAATATAGAATATATTTTAAGTAGGTCCAAATCATCATCATCATCGACAGGTGACGTCCAACGCCTCCCCCAAAATGAGCCATGTTAATAGTTATACACGTGTGCCAAAATTTCATTAAAATTAGTTCTATCGTTTGTCTCAGTCACGGACATTTGTCTGTGTCATTTGACAGTGACATGATTTTTTGTACAGTATAAATATGTAGGTGCGAACTGCCAGAGCCACTCGCACTGAACTGGACAGGTTTGTGTGGCTACGGTATAAGTTACTTATCAGAAAATATGAATAATATGTGTGCCAAGCATCGGGATATTTTCAAAACATCATACACATAACATTTAAGTATATGAAAATTTGAAGTGTCATAAACATTACATTTTCGTGTAAATGCTATGCTAAAACATATGAGTACGTACATTAATTAGATAAATTTTTGTCTGAGAGCCCCATTTTATGATTTTTTTCCCAGTAGGACCTATTACTGCTGGCGGCGCTAATGCCCTCATCCCTACAGTTCATCGGATCTATACTTTTGTGATATAAAACTGTTTGTGTATGATATATATGATACCTATATAAAAAGACTATTCCATGCACAAAGCTTTGAGAAATCAATATTGTATATGGCACAAATCTGTACATAATCAAAGCAAAGATTTAGTTAGATTTTTTTTTTACTAAGTAATCTTTTTTTCAAAACTTACGAGGAACGGGCTCAATGTTTTTTTGTTGTGTTGGAAATTGGATAGACCGGGCACGAGGTTTCTAGGTTTGATACAATGTTAAATACAGTGTCTGGTGCAGAGGTAACATCAATCAATCAATCATTTATTTTTGCAATTGTACATATTAAGTTGTTTTGATATAATTAAACAATTTAAAACAACTACAATTAACCATTGGAGGTATGCAAAAAAACACATATTATTAGATTTAAAATTTTAGTTATGTACACATAGCTAAGAAAATCGGGCATGTTGCGCCACAGGTCGCGGATGCCGACCATTTCGTGGATGTTTATCTAGGTTTACATGTATAATACATAATATAATAGTCATCATCATCAGCCGGGTGTCGTCACTGCTGGACATACGCCTCCCCCATAGGTCACGGTCAACTTGCATCCAGCGGCTCCCTGCCACCTTAACCAAGTCGTCAGTCCACCGGATTGGTAGAAGGTGGCTGGGTTCTCCTCTCTAATTGGAACTCAGTGGTAAACATAATCAAATCAAAAACTAAACATAACACTTCAAAACAGCAAGATATAAATAAGTACTGTTTGCGTTAATCAGAACAACTATATAATTATAATTCTTCGGCTACTTTTAACAATTTGTGATATGAGGACATCTGTCACCTCAGTCCACCTGTGACCATGGCTGCTGTAAATCTACTAAAATATCGGGTTGATTAAATGATAAAATAAACCGCGATAAAATCCGTAAAAGTAGTTTTATTGTAGTGACTCTTCTGAGACTTCCTTAAAATAATACAACCATCCATTGACTTCCCCTTGAGACTTAGGAATAAAAATTTTATTTAAAAAATTCATTGAGATGATGAAAATCAGAAGGGAAAACAACACCAAATGCTTTTACATATGCACGCAACACTACAGACATAAAATATGTGAATAAAACTATCACATCAAAGCTGTGATCAATATTTCAAACAACGAACCGAAGGAAACATTTTGTCACCTCCATTTTTCGAAATTATCACTTATTAATAGAGCATGGACCAATCAGAGTGATCGGTTTTTACGTTATATGGCCTGAATCACAGGGGTCAGACAAGGCCGCATCTGACAGGAAGGTCATACAATAAACCTTAAGGAACATGACACTTAAAAAGACAACAAGATTTGTTTTTATATTTTCTTAACAAATAGGTCCTTTTGTATAATTTGTGGCGCATGTTACAAAAGAATTATTTATTGATGTCTTAAGTTTACGCAAATGTTAGTCATTACAATAAAACTACTTTTACGGAGACACCCCCGTGACCATGGCTGCTGTAACGCTTCTGAAACATCGAGCTAGATAAATAATTAAATAAATCACGATAAAATCCGTAAAAGTAATTTTATTGTAATATAAGAATTATTATTTTCATCGTAACAACTCGCTGCATAACATTTGTTAATGAGATCTCTCATTAAGGTAATATTATTTTAATATGTATAGTTAACCATTCTCACGTAATTATAACCTCACCTGTTGACTTTGTAGTTAGCATTGTACTGATAGGGTTTTAGTTGTAGTGCCATCTTCACGTGATGAGATCGACAAAGGAAAAGTTAAAATATTAACTATTTTGTAATAAGTAATAATTTGCCTTTTATGAAGAGGTAGTGCCATGCTACATAGAAGCAAGTAGTGCCATACATAGTGCATGACACTACATTCTCGCTCATACTATACCGCTGTATAGTGACATCTAGAGTGTCGCGTTTCGTGCGGACTGTGAGTAGCCCGTGGCCTATTGGGGGGCCGAGGAGGGCAACGCATCGGTATAGTAATCATGTTTATGTTCATGGGCGTTGGTAGTCGTAAACAGACTCCGATGGCCCCCTATTCTATAAAAGAAATTGCTACCATTTTTTACGATGTATGTTTACACACTGTAACGTACATTATTAACTCAATATACATTAGGTACACTAATAATTATTAAATAACATATATAACAATAACAATAACCACATATATTGTGTCCAGATGAAGAAAAGGTACAGCTTTAGTAAAGGTAATAGATGTTAAAATCTATTAAGTTCATTTAACAAATATCTTTTCTTTTCCAGTCCAGACTTTTTAATCACTACCCCCTTTCTTGCCATCTTATGGGCTACAATCACACTCGTAATCCAACACAAATCATTAGCTCGGTGTCGGTATCAAGTGTACAAGATCCATCTCTTCGGTCGTGCCAGCTCAATTCAGTTGCAATGCAGCATGGTATAACAGTAATTACAATCATCTCCTTTCAAATATAAAATAGTCTTACATTGGAACACTCTCTCATCTGATGATGAATGATTGTAAAAAATAAATAAAGATGTTGATGTTTTAAATTTACGCGAATGTTACTCATTATAATAAAACTTCTTTTACGGTGGAACCGTGACCATGGTTGCTGTAAAGCTTCTGAAACATCGGGCTAGTTAAACAATGAAATAAACCGCGGTAGTATCCGTAAAAGTAGTTTTATTGTAATAAATAAAGGTAATACTTATAATTATCTTCTTAGAAAAAATCGATAAAACAATAATTTCAAAATGTCTTTCGCAACAGAAAAAAAGAATACAAGTCGAAGAGCAAGTTTAAAGCATTGCTTAAGACTCGCTTTTCAAGTATATTAAAGATCTTCGGATGGACAACATATAACAGATGAATAATTTATAAAATGTGACCAGTTATATGATGTTAGAGCTTAAGGTAAAACATTGTAAAAAATTATTATCGCACAAAAACTAGTCGACATCACTATCGCATAAAGATCAAATGTTATCTATATCTTTTTATATAAATTAACATTTGCCTTCCGGAGTTTTCTTTTAAAACAATAATTTGCATACAAATTAAAAGAAACAAAACGAACGCGAATTTTCCTCGTGGTCTTAAACATAATGACATAATTACTATATATGTACATATTAGGGAAGTACTCCATTAACACGTAAATATTTATAAATGCAGTATTTAAATGATACCACACACAGAGAGAGAAAAAGTTCCTTTCTGTATCTGTTCTCCTGGTCTTATGATTTAAATACCGAAAAATCTAAAACTTGGAGGGAAGAAGGTAAGAACACTCCTAAGAACATAGCAATTATTCGGATGTATATGGGCATGGGTAATCATAAGTAACACTCCGAATTTCCGTTATACTATGCCACATCACTTCACAATTGACAAACTCATGACGAAGTAATCCTTCATAATCGTATTATTTACCGGTTAATTTAAATTACCATGTCCTCTTTGCCTGTGACGTTTGAATAGCTACTAAAAATTATAGTAAATAATCATGACTCTGTAATTAAACGGTTACTTGAAATGAATTCAATATTAATTCAACTAGTAAATGCGAACAAAACATTAATTACTCATTGAGCGAGCTGACATGCAAACAAAAAACTAAGGCCAGCCGTTTCGTGACATCGAAACCCGCTAAGCTTTAGCCTGGTTCCATTTGATTTTTTGTGTATTGTGAAAAGTTTTTAGAACACCTAGTGTTTGTACATGTACATCAAATATTAATATAATACATCTTAATAACATACTGTAAAATATATTGTTTTTGCTCACATTCATGTTACATGCATAGGAAAACGATTTTTTTAGTAGAATAGGGGGCAAACGAGAAACCGGAGCCTTTTTTTACGACTACCGACGTCCATGAACATCCACATAATTACTATGCCAATGCGTTGCCCTCCTGCTCAAACCATGAGCCAATGATTAAATAATTACTCAAAATATTTTGTTTTCATAAATTTAATAAAATAATAAATGGAAATTTTGTTATTTAATACATTAAAATTGTTTATTAGGTCTGTATCCTGTTTTTATCTGTGCATTATTGTTTGGTAAGCTAAAGCTAAGCTTATACATTTTTATGCCGCTCGTATTTTTATGTCGCGCCGTATTGCTACTTTATCATATTATATTATATTCAATGATAGATTATTATAATAATGATTGATACGTATCAATTATGAAATATAGTATGAGTATAATAGAGACTGAGACAATTGACATTTCTTTCATGCCCGACGAAACGTGAGGACAAAGTAGCCATTTCCGCTAATTTTAGTGAGGCTAGAATCTATAATCTGATAGAGACCAATTAGTTGGTAATGCAGCTTTGACCTCTAGAAACCATTTCCATATGATCTTATTTACCAATTACCGGGCTGGCGTGTATTGTGGCCGCCAACCCGTCGTGTGTCTGTCAACACGCGCGTCCCCTGTGTTCATTTCAGATTGTATTTCATTCACATTTTTTCACAATAGCTACTACTTTGTACGTTTTCTATTAACGCTAGCAGCGCTCCACGGTTTCACCCGCGTAATCTAACTTTAACGACATATAGTTTCATGTAATGTTTTTTATCCCGTTTCTTAGGTGGACCACCTACGGGTTGAAGTTTCCGGAATTCGTGTCTCTTTGTAATCAAGGAAAATATATGCCATATATAAGCTTCTTGCGTTCATGAATTCCGTTTGTCCGTCGGTAAATCAGCCACTCGTTAGCGGAAGAGTTTTATATGTTAATATAATAATAAATCCTCCTAAAGACTGCGCAGAGCATGTTATATGTATATGTGTTACACATATATATATATATATATATATATATGTGTGTGTGTGTGTGTGCGTGTGTGTGTTTGTGTATGCGCTGACACAAATTTCTCAATGGTCTTCTGGGGGAAGGGGTATTTACCAAACGGCGCCATCTAGCCGTTTGTCCTCCTTTGGTATAAAAAGTGATCTCTATTCCCTCATGCACCTGTTCGTTTTCACTGATGGGGCGCTAGTCTGACACGTCCGGAGAGAAATCAGGCGCAGGGCCGATTGGTTGTCCTGCTCTCCGAGGCACGGGTAACATAATTATAAAAAAACCTCACATAATTACTTAGGTTTAATGCTGCAAAGGTGTAAACATAATTTATTGTGAACATAAATGACAGTATGTCACGAGTGTGTAGCCGAGTGTAAAATTAAGTTGCCATGTTAAATAGAATAAATAATGTTGCAT
>JAFELO010000261.1:756494-766920 GCA_017140195.1 Eumaeus atala | reverse complement strand
CTACGCACCTTCCGGCGTAATGTTTTTCATACAAGCTCTTCTCCTCAAGTGAGTACTTCACAATGAACTTAACGTTTGACATTGACATGCAAAAAACTCATTCGCATGTGCGCGTCAATAACTTGAGTGAATTACGCCGTTTCCTATTTTACCGACTCGTGTCTACTTTAATGTAATCACTTACCATAGCTTATGAGTATATGTTATGTAATATCTATTGCGAAACCATATTAGCCACCTTAACATCAGTATCTATATAAGCACATAAAATATGGTGCAGTGAGAGGTAGTGCCAAGCTGCCTATAAGCTGCTACAGCCGGCACTTCCTCTCGCTCACATGATACCGCCCCGAAAACAGTAGCTGCGCTCTCACGTTTCGTGCTGTTTAATAGCAGCCCGTGGCTCATTGAGGAGTTTGGGTAAAAGAGTGCAACGCAACTGCATAACCTGTAACCGTGCGGATGTTAATGTGCGTCAGTAGTCAAGAAACAGCTCCGATTGCTAGTGTCACGTTTTATTTTATAAAGAAATGCCTCTTCAACGAAACGTACCAAATTACTCGTGACAAATTTGTAATTTTAAATGTGACTAGTTGAGGCCCAACGTGACATGGCTTCGTTAGTATCAGGCCACTGATGGTGAAGCCTCTAGTCCCTTTCACAAAGTAAGTTCTGTAATATATAGAATAGCCGGTGGCTTATTAGACTACAAGAGGAAAGGGAGGCAATGCATCAGCATGACAACAATATTTCGGATATCTGTCGGCGTCGATAGTTGTTGAAAGGCTTCTTCTTCTGGAGGTTCTTGTTTGTTTTGTCTATAAAAGGCTGTATATTTTTCAATCTTTACTATAAAGAACAAGGTTTTTTTCTTTGTTGTATATTTCAATGACATCGATATCGATTAAATGACAATCGATTTAATCCGATTTCTCACAATGCAATCACCGAATGTATTTATTCTAGATGAGCTAAAATCAATCGATTTTGAATGACATTTACTGAGAATTTTTAATGTTTATTGAGTGACTAGGAGTTCGGCACGAGTTCGCACGGATAATTTACAGAGTATGGCAATAAATCAGTGATTATTGAGAAAAATATAAAAATATTGTTCTAGTAATTTCGGCCTCGTAAAGATTCCACTACAACAAATTAAATTTATGACAGAACAACGTCTGCCAAAACAGCTAGTTATAATATGTATAGACATGTCATATAGCCTATGTTCATAACTGGTAATGTAGGATGCTATAGCTTAAAGAATTTTTCAAATCGGTCCGGTTAGTTTGGGAGCCTATTTAATTCAAATAAACAAACAAACAAATGCAAACAAACAATCAAAAGTATTTGTGACACACAATCAACATCCGCACAGTAAATGGTTGTGCAGATGCGTTGCCTTGCTTCACCCCGCTCCTCACGAAACGCGACAGCATATGCATTAATTTAGAGGCGTTATCATGTGCGCGAAAGGTGTCTCCCCGGTCGTGTCAGCTCGACTCCGCTGCTACGGTGCAGCACCTGCAGTGCGTTGTTTGTTTGCCCACTATTGCAAAAGAAAAACTTTTATTCCAGGCCGTTCCAGCCTGTGGCCTTGAGTATGATGCTCTCGTATTGGGAGCCAGGGTCCAACATGACCTATGAGCAAGCCATCTACTGCGCCGCCTCCGTCATCCTCATGTCGCTACTGATCGCTTTCCTTAATCATCACGGCACATTCTCCACTCAACAATTCGGCATGAAAGTGCGCATCGCCGCATGCTCACTTATCTACAGAAAGGTAATGTTTAATTACAGTATTGCCACAACACTTTTATTGCCCAACTTTATGTGTGGTCGTGAGCTATCAAGCCATAGTCCGTTTCAAAATGTACAATAGCTGTGTCCCGTGGTTTCACTCACACAAAGCCTGCTATAACAACAGATTGTTATAACAACAGATTGTTATAATAGGTAATTTAAGGCGTAAAAACTTTCAAATTTATAACATTAGAATGAGCCGCATCTACATTTTTAATGGAAATATGCTTCCACTGAAAATGTAGATGTGAGACATCTTCTGAACTCATGAAACTAGTTGGATATATTTTCATAAAAACTTTAAATTTAAGCACCGTAAGCTGTAATGTAAGCTGTTAGTTGGGAACGCCGCTTTTGGGATTTATCCACTCCGATCTTATAAGTTTATCGCAACCCGGCATCTCTGTTTCATCGTCTTAGTTGTTATACCTACTCGTATATTGTTATACCTACTCGTATGTTGTTATACCTACTCGTATATTGTTATACCTACTCGTATGTTGCTTGTTTCACGAAACTTTTTCAACGTAATTATAAATCACTTAAAAAATAAATTGTTTGTTATGTTATTGAATTCTATAGCTATATAATGGTAGAAGATAGTGCCATGCTGCATTGCACTACAATCTACCTAGAAAAAAAGAAAAAACTTTCAATTAGAACCAGTATTTCCTGAGATTAGCTCCTTCATACAAACAAACTCTTCAGCTTTATACTATTAAGTAAACATAAGGTAAATTGAAGCCAAATCTATAGAAAAATATATATGAGATCATGTTACCCAGGTGATGCGGATGAGCTCGGGAGCCCTGGCCGAGACAACTGCCGGTCAAGTGGTGAACCTCCTGTCTAACGACGTGAACAGATTCGACTACGCCTTCATCTACACGCACTTCATCTGGCTGCTGCCGCTGCAGGTGGTGCTCGTCTGCTACCTGATCTACCTCAAGATCGGCGTCGCCGCCGTTGTCGGTGTCGTTGGTATCGTCCTGCAGACGCTGCCCGTTCAGTGTAAGTGCCTTTATCATTATAAGGTGAGAAGTAGTGTCGTGCTGCATTGCAGTGGAACTGGGCCAGCACAACCGGGAAGGTACCTCTCGCTCACATGATACCATCGTAAAGTGACATCTTCGGTGTCGCGTTTCGTGCTATTTATGAGTAGCCAGTAGCTCATTGGCGGGGAGGAACTCATCGCTCCAACTCATCGGCTGTTCACGTTAGTTGCTGTTCATGAGCGTCGGTAGTCGTGAAAAGGCTTCGAAAAAAATATGTCATTTGTCCTCCTATGCAATAAAAAAAGAAATAATTAAGAAATATTTGCTGCAGTGAATATGAATTGGAAGCACTTCTCGCACACATAACACAGAATATACCGCTGTCACTAGTCGTTTAGTCCATTAGGGGAGGAGAAATGGAAGGCAACGCATGTGCTTAACAATTATTCGGATGTCATGTTTTAAGTCATCAAAAGTCACCGCGACTGCTAGTTTCTTCCCTCATACTATAAAAAATGTACTTGATGATAACCCGGTTAGCCTGTTGAGGGAATGGGGATGAAGCAGGGCGACGTGACTGCATAACTTTGAATTGTATGTCACTGATAACATAAGACTGAAACCTCGCTCGCCCCATGTCTGCATGCAATAAGAAATACATGACCATTAGCACGGCCAATTAGAACAATTAACAACTTAGGACGACCGCGCAAGTCACAGAGTATAAATAAACCGTTCCCTGAGATGTAATTGTGTTTATCAATAATACAATTTCGCAGAAAAATATGTTTTTAAATTTGAAAGTTTAAAATGACACGCATATCTACCATTGGCGAAACTATCCGATCCACATGTTTATAAAATTTAAAAAACTATTCACGGTATGTAGATAGTGAGGACAGTTGACACGTCCTTTTCGCATACAGCCACGACACTCCGGCGGGCAATAAGCAGTAGAGCGCTTACGACCCACGGCTCTTAGTTGTGAGAGCAGTCCTTTGCCTTAGCATATGATTCATAATGCACAATGATAACGTGCACTAAACAAAATTTGATATTAATTATAAATCATAAAAAATGAGCATTATTTTTGGAGATACTTACATAATTATTGTATCATTTTTTATATTGGGCTTAAACGATCAGTCCATTTGATGATTATCGACGCCTATAGACATCCGCATAATTACGCAGACGTGTTGCCCGACTTCATTACCCTCCAGTGCGCCAAAGAAACCCACAAACTGCACAAAAGACAGCGAAACGCAACTGCGTAGGTGTCACTTCACAGCGGCATCATGTGCGAGGTTTCTCTTTTGCCTTGCCTGCTCAAATCGGACGTAATGCAGCATGGCACTACCTCTTACTACATCATATACGAACACGTACTTAATATATACAAATCAAAATTGTCACCATCATCATCAGCTTTCATAAGTTCACGGTTGATTATTTATTCTGCAAAATGACTTATATTGACGACTAACAGGTACATTTAATTTCGGCTCAAGGATGAGGGCAGATTCATTCCCACAGGAAAATCGATCTGACCCCCATTTCACACTTACACATAAACACGTACCTCTTTCCATGAACGCCAGACATTCACATTCTCACCACATTATCACCATCATCATATACAACCATGGTCATGGGTGGACTATCCATTCGTGACCATGGTTGCTGTAAAGCATCTGAAAAGTCGAGCTAGTTAAATAATTAAATAAGCCGCGATAAAATCTGTAAAAGCAGTTTTCTCGTAATGAGTAACATTCGCGTAAACTTAAAACATCAAAAGCACATTATATTGCTTTTTTATAAGCTTTTCTTTATTGTCCTTTTTCTAATTGGACGTTTTCCTTACAGCTTACATGAGCAAATTGGCTGCTGTACTTCGTATGAAAACCGCTGTAAAAACTGATGAGCGTGTCAGAATCATGGACGAGATTATCAGTGGCATGCAGGTAACTAATACTCTTAACTTTAATTTAGTAACATTCTTAAATATGATATAAATCTATATATAAAAGCGAAATATGGCTCACTAAGTAATCATGAAATCTCAGGAACTATAACACTTACAAATTTGAAATTAGGCAGGTGTGGCCTCTTAGAGGGCACACATCCACAAAGAAGGGATATTTGGAAACTCCACCTCTTGGGGGTGCGTTTTTGAAGGTGGAGTACGGAGGTGAAACTGCGTTGGGCTGCTAGTCTCAACTATAATTTGATTAGATACTTGAAATCGATATTATTAAAATTTAGATCGATAGATTGTTCGAATTTAACAATGACCCCATGAGAAGTGCCTGAAAATACCGCTGTTTAGAAAACACAAAATAACATTGCTTCAAAGTTATTTGTAAATTTATATATGATATAACGATGTAGCTAATTAACGGAACAAAATTTGTAGCGATTTATGTTTTCAGGTCATAAAAATGTATGCGTGGGAGAAACCATTCGAGCAGGTTGTGGCATTAGCACGTAAAAATGAAATCAATTGCATCACATCAGCATCGTACTTGCGCGGAGTCTACCTCAGTTTCATGGTCTTCACTGAGAGGCTTTCACTCTATATCACCCTCCTCTCCTACTCTCTTTTCGGATACCAAGTCACAGCTGATATCGTAAGTAACAATAAATATATTGGTAAAACTAAAATAATGTTCCTGATCGAATTTCGGCCATCTCTATTGAGACTAGTCATCTGCGCTGGCCATATTATTGTGCACAAGCACTCTCTGTTTCCCTATTCCGATGCAACAGCAATCCGACACAACCGGAGCAAAATCAGCTCACGACACGGACAGAACGGACGGCAATAACACCACCAGCTTCCTGACTCAACACTGTCAAAGTAACCAAAAGAGATTTAACGCTTTGTTTTTGCATTCGTTCCAATGATATTCCACTGAATAATTTTCTTTTCCTAATGGGTAAAATGACCAACTCTAACTCTACAACATGCAATCGACATGAAGACTTATATCATTTTCTTATAGAATGTGATAGAAACGAATTTCTCCGACAGGAATTTGTGATGGACACTAAATGTAATAAACCTGAACTTTTCTTTTTTATACACAATATTGTTAATTCTAATTTTAAATTAGAATGTAGTGATAGATTCTTAAGTTTTGTTATCCATTCGTTATATATAAGGGATTTTGAGTACAGTTTATAATATTTTTTTCAGTAGATAGCCTTTATTTAATAAAGATTAAAAAAGTGTCCTAAGTATTAAAACTTCAATTACAATGGTCAGAAACAGTGTACTCCAAGACTAACAATTCGAGTTAGAATGCAATAATAAGAGATTTAGTACATTGATCCACAGAACTAATGATGATAATAAAAATATTCTCCCAATCTAATTTACAGGTATTTCCCTTGGCGCAATTCTACAACACTCTACAGGGCACACTCTCGATTATAATGTCAAATGCTGTATCGTTTTTGGCTGAAGCGCTGATTTCAGTTCAGCGCCTCGAAATATTCATGCTGATGGGTACGTGAGGCCAGAGCGCCTCAAACTGCCACATGCATGATGAACAAATTTCTAATCTATTTCTCTCTTCAAAGAGTCCCAATTATCACTATGACTCTGTAGTGTGAATAATTCGAATTGAACTAACATTTCCAGATTTGTAATAACTATATGTTGCAAGTGGCACAACCAAACGCAATTGGTAGCTGTTTTTGTGTTGAGGCCACGTAATTTATACCAACTATATTTAGTAGCGAGTTAATGTTAAGCATCGTCTATTTTGAATGAATAATAAACAATATCTACGTATAATGTTTGCAGGCATTTCCGATGGCACAAATGTTCAATATACTGCAAGCTTCATTATCTGTCCATTTGCCTGCTTGTCTCTCAATGCTAACGGAGTCCTACATTTCAGTACTTCGAATAGAGCGCCTCTTATCCTTGGGTAAATTGAATTTTGTACTTGTGAATTGTTCAGTGATAAGTACTTCGACGAACGAACAATTTTGCCGAAGAATTTTTCGGTTAGTCTCAGGAATACCCTTGCGATATTTATCCGCTCTCCTATGACCTATCTTCACCATAATAGTGTACAAATGCTTTGCCCTAACTCGCTTTATATTGAAAACTTGCATGCTTGAAAATTTGGAATCGCACTAAACACATAATATTGCAATGCTTCTTGTACTTTTATGATACTAACAATCATTAGTTGTATTTTGTAATATAAATAATTATAAGTTTGTGTTGTTGTTGAATGGTTCGGCCACATCTACAAGAGAAGTTGTCTACACATATTGATGTACGTATACTGGTAGTTAGAGAAAAATAGCGATGCCCGCCATAAATAGGGAGAGAGATGCATTTCGTTTGGTATCCGATGCACTGGGAAATACAGACTCATCACAGTCAATTTTAACCAATAGTCTATATGGGTGTTGGTTAGATCGAACCATAGACAAAATTAACTCTCTACCATATTAACTTGGCACTTTTACTTATAATTATTACATCCAACGTGTTTGTGAGTTTGATATTAGTTATGTATACCTCTTTGAGCACTAAAATATGAATACGACAAATGACAACAATTTATGGGACGTTATTTAACGGCTAAGTTTATTATGTTAGTAAGTTTAAATCGCCATTACCTGGCAATTTATCCGATACATAAGTTTTATTTTAAATAAAAAATATTTTAAAGTTTTTTTTAATATCGTTATTTTAAGAACCTAAATAAATTCTGCACTTTCGTGACAGATGAGCGTGAAGATCTTCGCAGTGTGGCCGGCGTGGACATCGCGAAGCTCGTACAGATGGCGGAGAACAGGAAGAACACAAACTTGAGCGAGCTGGACCTGTGCCAGAATACGTTCAAGAAAATTGACGACGACGGCATATACAACCCAGGTATGTTTCCTATTTGTAGCGGGCAAGCGAGCAACTTCAGGTAACGTGATGGACACTGCTGCCGAGGCCCTCCTCGTGCTGCCGCGCCGTACCTGCCATGCCTACTAAAACTTCATATATAACACCTGCGTAAAGTGACATCTTCAGTGTCACGTTGGCTTGGTTTATGTACTCACAAAAACTGATTCAGCTGGTGGCCCATTGGAGGGAGGGAGGAAAGGACAACGTATCGGCATAGTTATTATGCTAAACTAACTAAGGATTTAAAAATGAGCAATTAGCCACCTCATGTTAGAGTTACAATATCCATAATTTTAGAATACTTTCGCCCCGAATCCTGATTTTATATTATTATAAATCATGTAGTAACATTATAGAAGCAATGTCGATCGCGTATTTTATTCCGTGATTTCAGGATTCGATTGCAATGAGAAAGGGTTAATAAGCCCAGTACATAACACAATACCCCAGAACCAAGACGTGGGCATCAACATACAAAACGTGTGCGCCAACTGGAGCGAGGGCACCGCCACTCTCAGCAACATCAACATCACCGTACCTAAAGGGAAACTATGTGCTGTCATTGGATCAGTTGGGTCAGGAAAGGTAAATCCAAAATTTTTCTATTTTATGGGAATATTATCGATGTATTTCAACATGGCTGCGAGTAATACACCTACACCAGGCCAGCCTCGCCCGTAGATCGCCAATTTTAAGTCAAGGAAATTTAATTCATAAATTTCTAAAATAGATTCTCAAAAAACTACATGTCTGTATGTGATCAATTTGCTCAAAATAAAAATAAATTTGTTTCAGATTACAAACGGAGCTTTGAAAGCATTACCAGACAGTTATTTATATATTGACAGTGTGACTATGACGCGGATGAATTGTGTACTAAATTGCATTCCGTTTCTCACTAATAGCGTGTACAAATATCTCATACTTGTAAATCCAGAGCTCAATCCTGCAACTGCTGCTGAACGAGCTCCGATGCACCAGCGGTAACGTCTACCTGTCCGGGCCGCTGTCCTATGCCTGCCAGGAGCCGTGGCTGTTCGTGGCTACCGTACGACAGAACATCCTGTTCGGCCTGCCGTACAACCCCAAGAAATATATGGAGGTTCGTATAATGAGTGAAATTCAATTTGAGGACTTTCATTACTCAATTTTTGCCGTTTTCAGATGTGTCCATGCCGTCTACTGAATATATCTGTTTATTAATGCCAAGTCGCCGCGACTTCTAAGCGAAGACGTCTGTGCTAACCGTCAGACTGCCGAGCTTTGCGCTGTATAAACCTCGATATTTTACTGGATGTACATTAACATAAACATCGTAACATACTTAATCTTACAAGTTTATATTATATTTGAAAATTTGGAAGCATGCTTGAATGTTTGGTACTCAATCACGCCAAAACTACTAAACGATTTTTGGTGAAAGTTAGCAATGTAGTTTCACCAAAATCCGTGCATAAAGAATGTACCAGAATACCAGAATATATTATATTGTCAATAGTTTTTAGATTATTGTCTGTAGTCCACGCGGACGGAATCGTCGGGAACAGCTAGTATAAATATTTACAAATAACAAGCCCTTTGTGTGTTTAACAAATGAAATACGAATTTAATTCACAGGTGGTAAGAGTGTGCGCTCTACAAAAGGACTTCCAGCAATTCCCTCACGGAGACCAAACGCTCGTGGGCGAGAGAGGTGCGTCACTATCCGGAGGTCAGAGAGCGCGTATCAATCTAGCGAGAGCCGTGTATCGCCAGGTGAGTGATTAATAAAAATCTACTTACACGGATGGACGATATTTTGCTTATTGGAACACCATGCACAATAATCATTGAATTACAAGAAAACAAGAAACACGATTTCATACTGAACTACCATTCTAAAGCGTCCGTGATTGTACATTGTGTTTTCTTTGCCAAATCAACCTTGGGCGCATGATTTTAAGTTTTTTTTACAAAGTACATAATTTGACATGTACGTCTCTTTTACGCGGACCGTTTTGAGATGCTGACTATGTGTCCTGATATTTTTGTAAATCAATTCCGATAATGGTAGAATTTTTGACGTTCAATAAAGGATTTGTCAGAAACCGAATAGACACATTTTAATTTTCAGTATCTTAATGGGTTGGGTGAGAAAAACGACTAGTACAGAGTTTACTAAGCTATATAACGTAGGTCTATGAATGACTAGTCTATCTCATGCCTGCCCGTGTGCTGTCCCCAGATGACAAAATATTGGCCAATCAGTAAATTACTCTGTATGCTACTAGTATACGGTAAAATAAAGCAGAGCATCGGAACTGCATAATCCTATAGGAATATAATACACATAATAGCTATGCGATGTTCGTTGGTAGGTTTAAACATCTCCAAGCAGACATTGACCTACCTACGCATATAGCCATCCTATGGGTGTAACCCCTAGGTATGTACATAAAAGACTAGCATTTCCCAGCGGTTTTACCCGCGTAGCCCCGTTCTTATTTGTTGTAGTGTCACGGTATATACCCTATAGCATTCCTCGATAAATGGACTATTCAACACAAAACTATTTTTTCTATTCGGGCCAGTAGTTTTTTGGTAGCGCAACAAACAAACTCGTCAGCTTTATATACGTCAGACAATGGACCGCATGCTCATCTACGCGACCTGGCCCCGCTACACGCGCGACCACCTGACGGGAGACCGTATCCGCGTGAACTCC
>JAFELO010000261.1:742639-756471 GCA_017140195.1 Eumaeus atala | reverse complement strand
ACCAAGCGGACTAGGGACTGCGTGTCCTGCGATCCGGATGGAGGTCGCACATGCGCATGCATAACACACCCAATCACTACTCACCACAGTCACAAGACACCACACAACACACAGGCCCTAAACAGGCCTACATTCCCTCCCTGAGCCCATAAGCCACGCTGGCAAACCCGCAAATTTATTACGGCCCCGTTACCGAAAGGATAGTTGTCCCTTCGCGATCCCACCCGGGTTATGAGGTTCGCCTCGGTGCCCGTAGCCCTCGCAGAAGCCCTGCGAAGATGACCAGGAGTAGTAGTATTTTTTCAATTCGTTCCAGTAGTTTCTTCGTAGCGCTACAAAGAAACTCGTTAGCTTTATATTATTAGTATAGATTTACAACAGATTTTTTTTCCAGGCGGATATTTATCTTCTGGACGACCCGCTGTCCGCGGTGGACGCGCACGTCGGCCGGCAGCTCTTCGACGAGTGCATCAACGGCTACCTGCGGCACACCACGCGCATCCTCGTCACTCACCAGCTGCACTATCTCAAAGCCGCAGACTACATCGTCATCTTGCACAACGTATGTTTCCCAGATTGCAAAATAAACACTAGCCTATTAGAGTTCCTAGCTCCACTCCATGATACAAGAGTGAAAAATAACGTTTTACCGCGTAGCACTTCTCGCGCACATTACTTAACATATAACTCCGCAAGCGACACGCACGGTCCTCAACGTTGGGTAAGATTTCCTCTTCAAAGCCTCTATGGCGAAAAAATATGGCGAATTTGCCAATCCGTGAACATTTTTATTCTACTGCATGCATGCTTCATAATATTTCTGTTGCGAAGTTGGCAACGCTGACTAAGTTAAAAATAACCTGGCTATATCAAACACTCGCCGGATCGCATGCTGAGGAAATACCTCCCCGCCAAAAACACCGCTGCATATATGTTATATGTATGTTATAACTTGAGTTTGTACTGTAAGTATATACTACGAGCCGACACGTGCTCACTTCATTGGGCTGCAAAAATACCAATATTTAATTATAATAAAATCTTATGTCACTTCGGCATACTGCATCTTTCTGTTAGTGAAAAAATTTCCATAATCGGAGCTGCATTCCCTAACATTACCCCTTACAAATATACAATCTTTCGTTATTTCTCCAAAATATTATTATAACCTAAGTATACTACTTAGGTTCTAATATGTAATGTAAAATTAATAATTCTTTGTGTGTTACATTTCCTGCCAATATTTCATCTGATCGTATTCAATTGAAATTTGGTAAGGAAACGAAGAGGAAAGAGGATTTTAACTCAGGAAGCAATCTCTAAATGTTTGAGTCCGAATGAAATTTCTCATTGGAATTTGCACTTATGCTTAAGGAGTTTTATTTTTGAAGTAAAACTTTATTACGGACGCTTGGGGAGTAAGCTTGTGAATGCATGGCGCCACCGCGTGCGTTACGTAAACGAGGTCAACGGAAGTCGAGGAGGAGAAATAAGTTAGTGAAGGTAGTGTGCTCTGAGGCACACATTTTTTTTTATATCTCGACTCTTTCTTATAATTTCAAATAATTTTAGGGCTCGATCGAGGCTAAGGGCACTTACGCAGAACTGGCGACATCCAGCAAAGATTTTGCTAAGTTACTAACCGCTACCCATGATGATGATGAAACCGAAGAAGAACCCACTGTTATGTCGCGCCGTGCATCTAGGGTAAGTCAACATTTCATTCATTGAATATTTTAAATTGATCCTCATTTTATTAGCCGGTGGGTCTAAAATCGCGAACTGATAGTCAATGGAATGAATTCTCTCCCACAATCCGCGTAACAAAAATCTGAATGTGGCCAACATTCAGATTTTTGTTATGTCATAAGAAGTTCAGGTCGTCATAACTTCCGCTTGTTGTTATTACTATGTTGTGAAGTTTCATAAGGTTTGTCGTAGTTGAGATGGCTCATTTGTAAAAATCGGGTAAAGGAGGGCGATGCATTTGTTTATACACCCTTAGCAATAAGAACATATGTTGATAATTTTGCTCTTTACTGAGCAAGTACAAATTCAATTCATGTAATTGCTTGAGTTTCCTCAGGTTACTATGAAAGTCAACTAGGTAGTCCATACTTAACTCTTGAGTCTTCACTACCACAGAAATAGTTCATATCAATTACTTCTAACCTGTGAAACCGTAATTTGAAATTTATTCGCCACTTAAATTCATCTGGCACACATAAGCTAATAGAAACTTGTTAAACCCGACACAAATATTGTAAGTCATAGTACTAAAAAAAATAACTCATTAGGTGTCAACCAACGGCCCGCGGCGAGGATCATTGGCTTCCCTGGCGATATCCGCCACTGGTACTGAAATACCAGCTCAAGAAATGGAAGAGGAGGAAAGGGAATCAGGGTCGATGGGCTGGCACGTGTACGGAGCGTACATGAGGGCGGGTGGCAGGGCGCCGAGGCTGTTGTTAATGATATTGCTCTTGGTCATCGGGCAGCTATCAGCTACCCTCTGTGACTACTGGGTTATGTTTTGGTGAGTTGATGGCCCTAAATTTATTTACTCTTAGTTTGAATAAAATTAAAGATTCTTAAGACGTTCGTTATGAAAATATAAACAGTAAAATCGTGTGAAACAACAAGCCAACCCGAGTGGAGTAAAACGTATGTAACATTGGTGTAACAGAAGTGTAAAGTTAATGTAACACTAGTGTAAAACCACTGGTCTAACACTGGCGCAACATTGGTGTAACAGTAGTGTAGAACAAGTGCAACTCTAGTCAGACGACGCACGGAGGTGTGGAGGAAGCGCTACATCTTGCGCCTCCAGCAACAGTAGTGCTCCCGTGCCCGCGTCTGGTCTAGGATGGGTACCCGATCCGTTGAGTCACAGCGTCGGTGGAACGGGTTCGGAGGCAGCCGGATATTCCCTAAAGGAGGAGAAACCTGGCCCTTTCGCCGGGGTCAGCCTGTCGCTGTAGGAGTCCTGTTGCCTGCAGATCCGGGACCCAACACTTATAGCGGCTGAAGGCTACCCATAGGGATTTAGTCGGTAGGGAAACTCAAATTTCGAGCCCGACATACGGCCCAGGTGTGCCACCCGGGCCCCTAGGCATCATACACATTTCCCTGCGTTAACAAAAAAAAGTGTAACTCTGATGGAATATTGGTGTTACATACATGTATGCAAATACTTCATATAACACCAGTGTAACACACATATATGCAAACACTACATATAACACCAGTGTAACACACGTGTATGCAAACACAACATTTAACACTAGTGTAACACACATATATGCAAGCACTACATATAACACCAGTGTAACACACATATATGCAAACACTACATATAACACCAGTGTAACACATATATGCAAACACTCCATGTAACACAAGTGTAACACACATAGATGCAAACATTACATATAACTCCAGTGTAACACATATATGCAAACACTACATATAACACCAGTCTAACACACATGTATGTAAACACTTCATATAACAACAGTGTAACCAACATGTATGCAAACATTACATATAACACCAGTGTAACGAACATGTATGCAAACACTTCATATAACACCAGTGTAACGAACATGTATGCAAACACTACATATAACACCAGTGTAACGAACATGTATGCAAACACTACATATAACACCAGTGTAACGAACATGTATGCAAACACTTCATATAGGCATTGCGTTTCAGGACAAACGAAGTGACGCGCCAAAAAGAACGAGAATCCAACAGCAGCCTGGACAGTTTTGATACGTTCGAGGAGCCGACCAATTCCACCTTTAGCTTTTCCAGCTACTTCCTAGGAATTGATGCAAAGCCAAGTAAGCAGATACTTCAATACCAACAGACAGATATTATCTGTAATGAAACAGTAAAAACGGTGTGTCTGTACATTCAATATTTTTAAAAAATTAGGGTAATAAGGAAACAGTAGTAGCGAAAAAATATGAAGAAATTTTTTTTTGTTGTATAGCTAATAAGCCTGTTCAACATATAGGATGTAATTTGTTTTGAAAACTGGAACATCTGATGCAGAACTTTCGAGGAAAAGTATTCACTTTTTTTTTAAATCTCGCCAGTTCGTCCGCAATAAATTTAAAATTTTCACCTGGACTTTGTTAGGCACCTTTGAAACCAGCCCTAGCCCTCCTTATTTCGCTGCTTACGGAAAGCTAGTAATAATCATGTCTTACTCCAGGTATGGACATCCACGCGTACATCGGTCCTCTGGACACCTCCCAGTACCTTTACGTGTACTCGATACTCATCGTCTGCTGCATCTTCTTCATCACCGCGCGTGCCTTCATGTTCTTCAAGGTGTGCATGACCGCCTCCAGGAACCTCCACAACGACATGTTCCACTCGATGCTGCGCGGCGTCATGCGGTTCTTCGATAGTAACTCGTCAGGTAAGATAAATGTTCAATTACGCTGTATTTATGAAACAGAAAAGACAAATGATTTTAGTTGTCACTATTTCAACTGCTAAACAATAAATATATAAGTTAAAAAAAATACTAAGATACCTAATTGTGTGTAAGACATCTGACATAATCTGGATAAAAAGAATACGAGATGAGTACGACCACGCATTATTAAGTACGGTTTCTTAAAATAAATCAAATTGCAAAAATCTATGGAGGTCGATAACATAAGTAGGTATTTACGAAAGTAAGTGACTTACGTAAATTGTTCAGAATATTATATAAAATATGTGGCATAAATCTCCGACCGCGTAATAATGAAGTGTGAGAGGTTAGGTTTAAAAAAGAAAGGTCGGTCTAAAAATGAGAAACGGCAAGCTCCGCTGGTATTAACATGGACAAAAAATAGGTAGATGAAAGGTTAAAAAATCAGACGTATCATGACTGCAATTGATTGGGTACTGTCAGAAGGTAGAGTAAAAAAAAAACCATTTACATAAATTAAATATAGTTACGATGTATCAAAAACCCGCAAGAGTTTATCCGTACACCGGAATTGCTTGCCTCCTGTGCCAAAAAAAAGATTTTTTTAGAATATATGTTTATTTTGTGCTCTCCTAATTAAAATATTATTTTAGGTCGTATTCTCAATCGTTTCTCCAAGGACATGGGCTCGCTGGACGAACTGTTGCCGCGTTTCTTCCTAGAGTGTATCCAGATATACCTGGTCATGTTCAGTATCCTGGCCCTCAACGCCGCAGCTCTGGTCTGGACTCTACTGCCGACGACCATCATCCTGTCCCTGTTCTACATGATCCTGCAAATATATCTTAAATCTGCTCAGTCCATCAAACGGTTAGAAGGCACAAGTAAGTTTTGTCATCTTAGCTTTATTTTTCATGTCACTGCTATATCTTCTAAATATTAATACACGTACAAGCTCTAGGTTGTTGTATGTTCTAACATATCCAAATAACCGGTAGTGAATAACAAAGTAGAATATTCAGGGTTATATCAGACGGATTTTCTCGAACTATCTAGTAATCTAAGGACTCGTGAAATTTATGCAACGTATATCATAGACTGCATCTTTATTAACCGTACTATAGATAGCTATTAGATGTGCAAGAAGTATAATATAATAATGTAAATATCGGCTTTCCTCTTCTTTTATATTCAATAATTACTTAATTTACATTATCATGTCTAACTACACATACAATTATGATTTTCTTGTACCGGTCACTTTATAGAACTTATGGTACAGTTGCTCCATTAGAATATAACAAAACATCCTATGAGAAATAGTATAATGTTGCACTCCAGCTGAATTGGGCCGGCATGACGAGAAGATGTCACGTGCTCACATGATACCACCGCAATGTGACAAATTTGGGCTCGTAGTTCCGCTGGCCCACTGGAAGCGGAACAGGGACGAAGGTTAACACATATATGATTTGTCGATGGTTTCTAAGTCTCCGACGCGACGTCTTGTTTTTTTACACGACGACATCAACACTTTTGTTTAGGGTCAAGTAAAGTTTATTTAATATTTTATTGCTTAGGTGTGTGTGTGTGTGTGTGTGTGTATGTGTGTGTGTGTGTGTGTCTATGTGTGTGTTTGTGTGTGTTCTACTAATACGATTTGTGTTTTTTTTTTTTTTCACTTAGCTCGCAGTCCAGTATTCTCACACATGTCCGCTACACTCAACGGAATAAGCACAATCCGATCTGCCGGTGCCCAACAAAGATTGATTAAGGAGTTCGATCGATTTCAGGTGCGTGGCCCATTCTACTTCACTCATAAATTAAATAGCTAATTCAATATCGAGAGCGGATATTTTGACACTATGATCGTCGACCTATTAGAAATGACTAGAACTACCTAAGATAAAATTCACCATTTTATTTAATGCGTAGTTACATATTGTAGTGTCATTAATGAAATGAATACATACACAAACACATACATGAATGATTAATTATGCTTATCAGAACCAAAAGAAATACATTCATATATTTATATACTGTAATAGTACTACAAGCCTAATTTATCATGAAGTTGATACTTCATATAAATCTGCTGATGCAGATAAGACCAAAAAGGAGATGGCAAGGTGAACTCGTTGTACATCGGCCTGGTTGGCACGATGAAGCTTTGGACGAAGCAAAATGGAAAAGATGCGGGCAGACCTTTGTCCAACAAAGGGGCTTATTATAATAATCAACACATGAAGCCATAGCTAAGACATAGGTTTATAGTCAAATTACAAGACTTGGCTTATTTTAGGATGTACATACCTCTACGTGGAGCAGCTACCTCGCCAGTGGAGTGACTCTCGGTTTCTGGCTGGACATCATATGCGTGCTCTACTTGACCATTGTCATAGTAGCGTTCCTAGTCATCGACAGCAGTGAGTATTACAATTTGTATTACCAACATCAATCCAATCATCAAATCAAATTTGTAACTTCACGTATTGTACCTACTCTGTGTGCGATCAATTCAAGGCCGAGCTAGCAAGGGTCTATTTGGCCCTCCTCTTCCCAGTAGGTATCGAAGTGTCCTTCGAAGCGGTTACAAAGTACATAAAAGGGAAGCGAGTTGGGATAATAAAAAAGTAGTACCATGATCAAATTGATCGGGTGTTGTCCGAAGTTGTCAAGACTCTTCGCAACCGACGTGTCTGTATGAAGAGAGTAATGAATGTGGATGAGGCGAGGCAGGCGTGTAAGGATCGTGACATTCGGTACTCCGTTCTCTCCGAGTACATCATTGGGGAACTGGCGTGAATTTGAATAAGATCTAGTGACATTTTATAAATAGGTTTAAGTGTTGGTGCTCTTACGGTGTAAATCTATATTAATTTTTTTATTGCTTGGAAGCTACCAATGGGCAATAAAATCACACGATGCTAAAGTACTACCGCAGTTATTGTACAAAGGTGTACAATGTACAAAGGTGTACAAATGTGGTTGTACAAATGGTGGGGTTGCGGAAATCCGCAACCCCACCATCTTTCTTTTCCATTTCAAACTTAGCGATATAGCTATCGTCTCCAGGGTAGGAGAATATATCTACATTGCCTCTAGGGCACAGGATACCAAAAACTTGCATTAATTCTTATTATTTAGGTAAATAAGTCCAAGTAAATGTGAAAGATATCTACCCAAAATCACAGCGTACGGCGAGGATCGCTCATTTGTGTACATTCCTTGCATATGAATATACTTATATCCGTTGAAATAATATTTTTATTATCTTTTACAGAAACAATATTCTCTGGCAACGTTGGACTGGCAATATCCCAGACTCTCATTTTAACTGGCATGTTGCAATTCGGTGTGCGCCAGACTGCCGAGGTCATATCTCAGATGACGAGCGTGGAGCGCATCCTGCAGTACACGCATATCGAACGGGAGCCGCAGTGGGACAAAGGAGGTGATTATCTTATAGAGAATGTGATTTTACGAGTGAAACTTCTTTATTCATATTTTATTTTTGTTTCGATTATCATTGACTCATAGTGAGTTAGTAACATTTTTACTTAAAGCTATGTTAGTACACATTTATCTTTATGTTTATAATCGTTGCCATTTGTTTCTTTTAATTTCGCCTATTGGGGAATGGGGGATAACACAAATACATATGCGGTTTTCTTATACGTGTGTAGTCTCCAAATCGCTGCGACTACCCGTTTGTTCGCCTATGCTATACAATTTAAAAATAAAAAACTTTATGAAATTACAACATATCATATAACTCACTATTTTCAGCGTTTGGCTTTCATATATAAATTACCTCCTAGCTGCAACCGGTATGCGCAGCAACTCACAATACCATGTCAATAACGTGAAAATGAAAGGAAAATAAATGGATCTTTTCAGTGCGGTTGCCGTACTCGGATCACTACCAAAGTTTCATTGCGATGTGATAAGTGCTCTCTGCAGACATAAAGAACAAGCATTAACATTATAATATATACTTCATAACAGTGAGAACAAGCTAACATACATTACTTTTTTATACTTGGTATATTATAAGGCAAGTCCTTATAATATACTAAGTATAAGACTATGTAGCAAGAGCCTAGTGCCATCTTGTTACAGACTGAAACATGAAATACTTATAGGCATTTTCGATTAAGTGCATTAAATATATTATTATATATAATTATTAAGAACGTTTACTATTTATTAGAGAAGTAATTAAGTGTTTATTTCAATTGTTTTGTTAAAGTTATGTTCAGTGTATAGACATTAATAAGTCAATGTACATTTCAAACTATGGATTGCTCTGACTAATTCAACAGTTTCAACGTATGACATTAAATTTATATATAAAATTATAGTGTTAGTTACCTTACTCCTCCGAAACCGATTTTTATCAAATGAGAATCCGCTACTGTCTACTTTTCATACCCCTAGGTGATTAGGGTTGTTCACCTTAAGTTTTTTTTTAACATTTACACGTTACAATGACAACAAATTTAATTTTTGACAAAACCACGTCTGTCGGGACAGCTAGTGATCTATAAATAGAACTGTGATAATAATGTTTCAAAATAAATTTTAAATATGTAAATAGCACCGGTACTTATAAATGTACGAAACATTTATGAATTTTACTCCACAATTTTTTTCAAACAATATATACTTGGCAAGATTGCAGAAGTGAAAATTTAATAGGTCATGCCCAAGTTTGTTCTCGAACTTTATTTGTAACTTCCTACTTTTAATTTATTCCAGCACGGGAGACGCCGAAAAATTGGCCGACTCGGGGTCGCGTGGAGTTCCGCAGTTGTTATATGAAGTACACCCCAGACGATTTACCTGTTCTCAAAAATCTCAATTTGGTCATTGAGAGTGGTTGGAAGGTAAGATAAGAAATTTGCACATCTTTCTAACTCTTAGTGTACCCAATATATGGATATAGCTATACAATTATGTTATTAATCTATTTTCCTATTCTGGAATTGGAAGGAAAAGTAAAGCGTCATGACTGAAACCTACCTACTCTATACCTTATTGAGAGACCTATGAAGACACAAGGATCCTGATGACTGATCTGTGTTCACTCTACCTACCCATTAGGGAACTGGCATGAAGATGTCTGTGTGTGTGTTTTTTATCCTTCAAACACATATAAACTACACACACAGAAGAAATGTACAATTTCATAACATTTCCATGTCTTTAGATTAAGCTAAGGTGCTTGTAACAAAATTTGTTCAGGTGCCCTTGATTTGCTGTCAATTTAAATATTGAGGGCACAAAATGTTATATGCCGTAGGCCATGTAGAGTGTAGACTTTGCTTTATAGCGAGGCCCTTTTTTTATACGTGGGTTTAACGCAATTACTGCTCAGTTAATCCGTAATTACTTTTACACTACACAGAGTACCGGGTGGCAGTAGTGTTATCTCTACGCCTCGTTAGTCTTTCGCTGCTAAATAATGTACTTCGTACACTCGCGCAGGTTGGTATAGTCGGTCGGACCGGTGCTGGGAAATCATCGCTCATCTCCTCCTTGTTCCGCCTTGCAATCGTAGAAGGTGAAGTTCTAATAGACGATGTCGACACAGGATACTTAGCACTACAGGTAAATACGTAAACTAAGTTTACTCAGGTAAAAAGATATAACTTTTATTAGTGTTTATGAAATAAAAAATATAAATATTTTAGTATGTGCCGTTGAACGATGGCTATTGTTATTATGATCAACTAGCTGGTGCCCGCGACTTAGTCTGCGCTCTAATTCACAACAATATCGTTATAAGTATCATAAATTGTGTAATTCCGATTTATAAACTATATTATTGTAAAGTTTCATTAAAATTTGTTCAGTAGTTTTTTTGTGAAAGTGTAACAAACATCCATCCATACTTACAAACTTTCGCGTTTATAACATCAGTAGGATTAATAAATTGAATTACAAAAGACAAACACTCAACATTGTGTCAATCTCGCCCCTGAAAATCATCATCTGCCCGTTTCCGCAGGTAACTCTCTAGGTAGTATCTATTGTGAAGTTAAGAAAATATAGCTTTGAATGAAGAACTATTTACATTTTCATCACCACTGCATCCAACAATAATTGTAGAGTGACAAATTCTTGCCACAGAAAGAGAGAGATACTTGTTAACAAATCGAGACAGAGATTACAAGGTTACCTGCATAGTGTGGAAATAAGAAATTCTTATTCGTGTTCTCTTTTCATTACATTTAAACACATTATTATATTTACAGGACTTAAGATCGAAAATAGCTATAATCCCTCAAGAGCCAGTGCTGTTCTCGGCATCTATTCGCTACAATTTGGATCCATTTGACTGTTATGACGACGATCAGCTCTGGAAGGCACTTGAGGCGGTTAGTATTTAAATTTAAACAAAACATTAAGTTATACAAAATCTTCAAATATTTTATCAGAATACATGTGTATTGTATATTTTTTCTTTAAATATACCTCTTCTATATTTGCATTTTCCAAGATGCTGGCAAGTAACCCCACACGAAACGCGACTACGTAGCAACCACTACCTATTATTACAGTATTTACATATTATATTATTTGTTTGCAGCGCATTTCTATGTGAACACAATTATTTTTAAATACTTAAGTATATTTTTTGTTTTGCAGGTGGACTTGAAGGCTGCTATTCCAGCGCTCGACTTCAAAGTATCAGAAGGCGGCTCCAACTTCTCGCTCGGTCAGAGGCAACTGGTGTGTCTCGCGCGAGCTATATTACGTGGCAATCGTATCCTAGTGCTCGACGAAGCCACCGCCAATGTCGATCCAAAGTAAGTAATCTATGTATATAAAAGCGAAACACCATTCACTGATTAATCACACAAATCTCAGAAACTATAACACCTACCTAAATTTGGTAGGTAACCTACCTTCCTTTTCGCACATGAACTTTCATTCCTTTCGGACTAAGAAGGAATTTTCACCGCTAAGAGTGTGTTTTCGGAGGTGGAGTAGGGCTGCTAGTTATGTAGTAGTATAAATAGGGGAAATAATTAAGAATATAACTTAGTATACCTAGTAAGTCTGTACATACCTATATTTATTACACGTTAACAACCAACTTTGTTAGCAGATATCTAATTTATTTGATGTTGTTTGGCAACAATCCCTCAAATAACTATTTATTCTTCAAAAATCTATGAAAACTAACTATCTCTTCGATCTCTATAGTTAAGGTAAGACACTGGACATATTATATATACTTTAAAGAACAGCAGTAGTTACCTAGCTGAGCTACCAGTAGGAGGCTTGGTTAACTTAGGCCCCTTTTTATACAAAGAATATATACCATCCATCCATGCTTTTGGATACAAGATAGGGCTGTGACTTAAGTTCCATACGAAATATGACGAACGCTAGTAGCCAAACGAAGGAATAGATAGAATATTGAAAGGACGTTCACTTAAGTAATTATACTTAGGTATCCATACTTTGTAGTATAAAGTACATTAATCAGTGTCAATCAGTGTTACTGATGATGTTGTGTCTTGTTTCAGAACTGACGAATTCATCCAAAAAACTATAAGAAAAAGATTCGCAGACTGCACCGTGCTGACTGTGGCTCACAGGCTGAACACAATCATGGACTCCGACAGAGTAATGGTCATGGACTCCGGCAGACTCGTAGAATTTGATCATCCTTATCTCTTACTCAGCAATCCAGAAGGCCACTTTACGAAAATGGTCAACGAGACCAATGAAAAAATGTCAGCCCAGCTTTACCAAATTGCAAAGAAAACTTTTCTTGAGAGCAGTGGAGTCATAGAATAGTGTACAAACTCTTAAACTGTTAAGTTTTCGTGTATAAGAATCTTATTATCGTTTTGGAATAATGCAGTTAGGTACTTAGAAATATTGTCTTTATTATGTCAATAGGGTTGTCGTTCGCAATAGTTAAGTACACTTCTCGGGAAACAAGTAGCCAGAACATACCATGAAGTGATGAAGTGCTATCTCTTAAAATTGTGCGTAGGTACCTAAATAGGATGAATGAAAATTAATATTTGCCAATAGATACGCAATGTGCCATGTCAAGCCTCAGAAATACGAGCTTAATGTAACAATAGTAATGAACCTACATTTTACATTATTTATAAACATTATTTATAGTATCAAAATAATCCTGATAATACTATGTAATAGTATGCTTTCGGTAGTATTTATCTTCTTGTCATTGAACGTAATTTAATGGTACCTTATGTCGTAGGAAAAGTGGCATTGAACTGGGGATGTAGCACGGCTGACATCGTATTTAATGACTTCGGAAGATCTCTGATCAGATCAGTCAGGTTGTTTTGAGATAAGTTTCCACGAGGTACCTATAAAGTGTTGCCATTTTAAAATAAAAACTAAGGGAAGTATATAATTTCTCTATTTTTACATAAACTTTGCATAATTTTAAGTTACCTAATTTGATTGCCAACTAAATAGGTATACATATAGGTGGTATATAGGTATATGAAAAAGGTCTTAAGAGTATCTATTACAAAAAATGTTTAATCGATAGAATTAAAATAATCATTGCTAGCCTTTGTTTATTTTTTAAATATTTTAATTTCCGCCCTGCACATTGCCACTACACAAATATTTTATTCCTGAAATCAAAGTATTTACAGATGATCCAGACCACTTGTAACATAAGGAATTTGAATTTATATACGATAATTTGAATATTTTAGATAAGTGTATATTCTATAAGTACCTTTTTTGTACATAATGGTTTAGTGGCATTTTATTCCAATACGGACTGATAAATAGAATAATGAATGAGAAGTTTAGTTATTAAGAGAAGTAAATAGGAAAAATTGTTATTTATTTTATTAATTTACAATCATACACTTTGTTAAAATGGGTACTGTGAAGTAATTATTGTGATTGCCATAGTTTGACTTTGATCAAATAAAAATAGGTTTTACTTCTATTTTCTATTTCTTACATTATTGCAACATATATTATTTGACATTGATCAATACTGCAGTCTTATTTTTGAACCAGTTGCCCCTAGTTGCTCAAAATTTGATTAAAAGAATTAAGAACTACATGAGGCAAAAGACTAGAAACTGCACAATTTGAATTTGACAATAAAAATAAATGTACAACGTTTTAAATCTATATTTGAGTTTTCTTTTTACTGCCAATTGTATTTTTTATTGTAAACCTTATCCCGCTTTTTCGAGCTTCATTAGATCCACATCTGTGCTGTTAAATTAACATTATTTTTTTGGCAAACGAGCAATCGGACACGCTTTACGACTACCGACGCCCCTGAACAACCACGTAATTACTAGGCCCATGCGTTGCCCTCCTTTCCCCCTATATATATATGTATATATATATATATATATAT